>OVAX01000938.1:0-59422 GCA_900406405.1 Lepidium africanum | reverse complement strand
GACTCACCAAGGTCTTCCCTCAAGTCCATATTCGGGAGTTCCTCCTCCGAGGCACCCATCACCTATTGTAGGATCATTACAATTGACTTCTGAACACCCAAGAGTGCTTCTGTTTGATTTCCCAAAGAACGCAGAAACTTATCTTCACAGGGTAAGCTGAAATCCAAATCTCTTATACTAGAATCCTACACATTGATTAATGGTTATTTGATTTCAATACACGGTTGCTGTTCAGGTTGGTCGATCAGGAAGGTTTGGCCATCTTGGTTTAGCTATGAATCTTATCACATACGAGGACCGCTTTAACCTGTATATATATATCTCTTAACTGACTTAGTACTTCTGTTTCTCACTGCATAGTTTAACTTAGGTCTTACATTTTTGTAGTTACCGGATTGAGCAAGAGCTTGGAACAGAGATCAAGCAAATTCCTCCACATATCGATCAGGCTATTTATTGCCAATAACCAAGGGTAATTCGCCTTGGGCTGTTTTTAGGTGTATCAGTAATAAGTGGCAAGTAATATCTACTTGCTGACGGAGTTGATTTTATCTAGTTTCAGAGTTGTTTACTTTATGTGAACTCAAGATTCTCTATGATAATCTATTTACTTTATACAATACATAGTTTTGTTGAACAGCTCAATGATAGAGTTTCAAGTAGTGACTTTCAACTATCGCATCTAAGTTTGCTGTCTATTTCCAGAGAGAATCCCAAAAGATTATTTGGATTTGTGTGATGTTTGAGGTTGGTTGAATCAATGGTAACAAATCTTCTTATCTAGCCATGCATGGTAATCGCTCTTCAAATGTCCAGTACCTTTTAGTTTTGTAATGAGTTTTCAAAAGGTTGTGGTTTCAACTTTCATGTCTCGTTTTGGTCAATCTCTTATATAAAAACATCTTTCAAAGAAGTAGTATCCAAACACACTCTTCTGAATGAAATGCATGCGTACAAACACTATTATTTGGGGTGTACAAGAAAGGGTACGATCATTATAGTGAGATTATAACAGTTTAAAAAGTTTCCAAATTGTTACAAAACAACAAAAATGTGCTTCTCAAATATTTGAGTCTTTAACACATTTTGAAACGTAACTACATTCAACTCTTGGATACATTTGGACAACATATCTTGCAAGTTATATGCAAAAATTTCACATTTAAATGACACATACATAATAATGCAATAAACAAACAAAACTTTCTCAACAACTATTTTCAAAAATATAGCAAAAACTTAAATTTTCACTACACTTAATATCTAATGGCGATCCATATTTTCTAATGAATTCAATGTTTAGACCATGCACAAAAATACCATCTAATGAATTCAATGTTTAGACCATGCAACAAAAATACCATCTTATCAATTAAATTCATGGCAATTTCATGTTACAAACACGTACAGAGTCAAAATAAGAACTTTATAAGACAAGAATAAAGTCAGTAGACAATTATAATTCTTGAAAATTTGAAAAATTTCAAGTTATAATTGAATTTGTAATAATCTAAAAATTACTAAAAATTTTAGACCTGTTTTTATAATTATTGTATATACATAATCAAAGTTTAGCACATTTGAATCAAACACTCGTTTGAATCAAACCCCTCATTTAGACCAAACAAATAAATGTTATTATAATTTTGTAATACATGTCAAACTCATTTAGACCAAACTATTCACTTATTTTTGTTAAAATGGTTTATTTTTTGAAAAACATGTGTTTTTGAAAATATTTTCAAAACCATTTTCAAACAATTCCTTTAAACCACTATCATCCTTTTGATGATATTGGAGGAGCTGAAGGTTAAAAAAGTTGCTAGAGGAGTTGAAATGTGTGTTAAAACACAAACGGCACTAACAAAAAAATCTCTAAAGTTTTTTTTCATACTCAATATTTTATTTTATTTTCTCTTAACTTATTTTTAACATTTACTCAATAATTTAATCTTCTTTCATTATATTTCTTGAAAAAAAACTCGATTACATCAGTTGCACATGTTAGACTATTGTTCCTTACATTAAACTGCATTTTGTACAAATTTTTCACGAATCTGTATCACAAATACGGTTAAATTTATTTATTTTTGTTAAACTTGATATCACAATTTGTTAAATCCCGTATATGCATCCAATTGCAATTTTAAAATATAATTTATTATATTAAAAAGCTATTTGCATCCACTTTTAATTATGTAAGAATGTTTCATTACCTATTTCTAGTATATATCATATTGTTATTTAAATCTAAGCAAGAAAAATGTGAATTTTATAAATTACCAAAAATTTATATATAATAGAAGAACAAAATTGAGGCTTTATCCACATTATCCATTTCAAACTTGTCTATTATGCAGCGGCATCAGCAAAATACTCTAATTCCCTATACTAGTTCAACTCTTAAGCCTCTTACCTGCCATGATTGTTTTATAAGATTTTAACTTTTTATTTGCGAGTAATGATTCTCCTGATCGATATAAAATAATGCTTAAACACTATAGGTAGAGTAGTATTGAAACTATAATTTTAAGAGATTTGGTATGATTTAGATTTTGATAGATTTGGAAAGAGTTTAAGAGATTCTTTAGGATATTTGGTGTAATTTTTGTTGATTTTTTTTTTAATAATTAGATGATTGTAAGAGATTTTTATTTGTGAGAGTTGATGTGATTCTAATAAAAACAAATATCTCTTATATTCTTTGTCAAACATAATAAAAAGTTTTTCTTTTGAACCCTTCAAAATACAAAGTTAAAGTCTTCTAATACAACTATACAAGTGTCTTCAGATTCCACTGAATATAAACATTATCATGATATATATAGCAAACACATACAGTCTCGATGTTCTCTATTATGTGACTGAGACTAACAGATAAAGATCTTTTGTGTTGCTAGTTAGGTAGGTTTATTAATTCAGACTTTTGGTTAGTGGAACATGAATTGAGTACTCTTGTTTCATGACCAATGCAAGCAAAAACATAACATATAAAGATACATACATATAGATCATAATCTGTATCAGCTGATCTCAGAAGCAGCAAACAGATGACTTCTTGGGAATTTGTCCCGTGGCTTGAAACTTGGCAGCTTCTTCTTCCGCATCGAGAATCTCTTGAGCCCGTCTGGTTTGAACCTCTGCCTTTTTCTCTTGTGCTTCTTTGTGAACTGCTGCTCTCTCGTGCCTTAGTTTCTCTGCTTTCTCCGATGTCTTACGCTGCAAAATACAACAATCTTATGTTTTGTGTTGTTCTTTGATAACATAATATAAAAATATGACATGAGTTTAGAGCTCTTGTATTTGGAGTAAGTAAGAATGTTATTGAATCACCTTGAGTTTAGCTAGTTCAGAATCAATCTTTGAGGCTTTATTATTCTCCCATGTTGAAATCTCATGAAGCTTCTTCTGAGTCCTGCAATTCAAAAATCATCAAAACCGCGATTGGAAACGCAGAACGCTGAAAGGGTTTGTTTGTGTTGTCTCTTACTTGATAATAGCCTTTGTTATCTTACGTTCCTTCCATTCCTTAATGAGGGATGATTGCTCTTCTCCTACGTCGTCGTTTCGAGTCAAATGCGATTTTTATAATATCATACGAATTTCAACAATACTTAGTGATATATATAGTTACCTCTTAGCTTTGGACTACTCGACTCCATTATCAATAACAAAAACTTAGCTTAAGCTTTTAAGTTCTGATTGTAGGTATAAATGCCCATTTTATACAATTATTGATAGATATTCGAATGCAAAATTTGAGAGAGTTTAGAGGATACGTTCCAATGAGTAATCAACACATGTCTTTACTTTTTTCTTTTGTTGGAATATATCATAACTCTTTAGTGGTTTTTAACACAAATTTTCTGCAATGCTTTGTCGTTTTAGTTATTTATTCGATATATGTCACAAAGAGTATATATTACAGCTTGCAAAATACTCGAATCTTGATAGACTTGACAAGCATTACGTGTTCACTTGGTTTTCGATTAGGATAAAATACACACATTCCAAATTCCATTAAGTTAAATTATATATTAGAGAAGAGAAATTATAATAACTTATAGTACAAATTTCTACAGTAACCTAAAATCATCTAGAAGTTTATTAAAAACTTAAATCAATAAAGGAGAGTATTAGCCTTTTTATGCCAAAGTTTAGTACTAAGCGAAACATTGCAAACAAAAAAAAGGACAAGTGGGCTTGGTTGGTGGTATTGGGCCGATTGATAAGTGAGTTTAATTATATTGGGCCGATTGGCCCATTTATAAACAAGACATGTGGGAAGAAACCGAGCCGTGTCAATTCGCCGGAATATTTTCAAAATCGGGAACATTCCCGCCGGACCGTCGCAGTCTTCAACTTCAGAGATCAGTTTTCCGAATTCTCATCTCTTGCGGAAGCGAATGATCTCGAAGAAGTGCAGTTTTCAGGTAATATGTCTCATTGCTGAATTTTTTGTTCGATGCTGAGATTTTACAAAGTTTGAAGATCTTCGATATTTAAGAAAATTAGGGTTTAATGCGCAGAATTGCGATGGGGAAGATGAACGAATTGCGTCAGCATCACGAGGTATGTTTAGTCACGAATTGTAATCTGTAATGTTTCACTATTTCAAATCTCTGTGAAAAAATCAGCACCAGAACAAAAAACTTTGAATCCACCACACAGAATGCAAATAGCAGACAAGCAGAAAGCAGAAATATCCAGGAAATTAGAAGATGTGGTTATAGATAGAAATGGAATGAATAGGGTTTTGTAGTTGTTGATTCGAGTGTGTTTTCAGAGAGCTCTTCCTCTAATGATGTCAATGCTCATCTCACTAGGATCAGTAGCTTGCAATTCAACTTGAATTCCATCCATTTCTCTCTTAAATCTGTCTTTTGAGCTTGCATACAACATCTTACTTCTCACTCTTGATGTATCAGGTGACCTAATGAAATACACATAGATTCTGAGATCATATTCAATAACAAAGGAGACAAATGTAGCAATGTAGTTACCAGGCAATGAAGAAGATCTTGCTCTTCTGACAATTATCCGCTGTGATGAAATCGTAATCATAGATTGCGTATCGACACTCATCCTCTGGTATGGAGCTGGTAAAATCATCATAAGTGTCATCTGGATTCCCAAGCTTTTCTATTTCAACTTGTTGTGCCTTCTCATCAATTTTGAACACAATGAACCTGTAAGTCCTCTTTGCTTTCAACTCTAAGAACTTGAGCTTGCATTCATCACTCACATGCATCCCTGATGCTGAATTAGCCTACACACCAAACCAAACATTTTACTCATTTATTTATGCATCAACCTTTTTCTGGAAGTCAACTTATACATGATCGTTGATCATGTTGAATGCTTCAAAGTTCAAACCAAAATGCCACAGAACTTTGGTTTTGGTATTGAATCATGACAACATATCTACATATCACCCAATATTACGCAACACCATCCACAAGATCATAATCTAATTCTATGGATGTGTATTCAGAGTATGAACATAATCAATGCATAATATAGATTAGAACATAGATGTAGGAACTTACCATGTTTTCTTTGAAGGAGTTGAAATCCAAACCCGGATTTGATGATTGTAAATATGGAAGAGATTTTGAGGGTTTGTCTTGGGGTTCTTGGGATCGAGAATATACACAAAAGTTGGGTATTTTGATCTTTTCTTTAAGCTGATCACGTCTTACTTTGATCCTGGCACGTTATGGCTATATTTTCAAACATATATGTAGTTTTACTCCTTCACAATTGGTCTTAGGCAGCTAGTTTTGTTTTCTATTATGTAGTTTTTTGACTTTAGCCTTTATGTAATCTTGCCATTTACTTGTTTTATGCGGCCCAAATGAATTGTATCCAAAGACAGACAGACCCAAGCAATATCCAATTATTATTGGATTTTGAGAGGCTTCTTTGTATTAGCATATGTTTGACGACATGCATTTAAAAACAGCAAAACCTTAATTGTGTAACTAAAAGATTATTGTATGCATGTACTAGAGACGTGTTGCGAAAGTGATACGTCTCCTTAAGAGGAAAACGATATTTAATCGTTAATACGAAGAAAATTCATAGTCTTTCATTTATCTTTTAGACTTTTAAGTAGACTCTTTGTCTTTTCTCTACGTAAATAATATATACTTATTTCTTTGACTTTTATTTGGTGTTTTCTCACGTTTTTTTAGAAATTTGTTTTTATAATTTCCAACAGTACCTAACTTTTGGCACTCACCTTCAGCTAGCTGTTTCAAAAATAATACATCTGTTACATTCGGTTATTAAACTATATAGTTTATAATATATGATCAGAAAACAGAGATACTATGATTTTGCATTTGTTTTTAAAACCCAAAAATATTAATAATTGCCTAACAAACAGATTAAGCTTGAAATAACGAAAAACGCCTTAATTTGGGTTGGAGTCAACGCTTTATAGTCATTGGATTGGTCTTTAGATGTTTCGTAGTACTTGCCATGTCACTGTAGGCCCACTGAAGAAGATCGTCTCATCATGTATGGGACACGTGGCAAGATCGGACGGCGGTTATCAAAGTAAAACAGAGGTACGACGTACTTGGTTTACACGGTAGAGTAGAAACAGACCACCACGAACTCTCTAAGAAATAACAAATCATCAAAACTTTGGATTTTCTGCACTTGTCTTTCTTTGACGTATTTTCTAAGAAACTAAGATTATATATTCATTTACCAGTATGACTAAGACAGGTCATTGATCTTTATAGACGAGTTATGTCTATTTGGTTCTTGTCCTCTGTCTTTGAATAGCTAAAAAGTAAACTACTCTTGCTTCTTCTTCTTCTAATTCGTTATTCATCTCTTCTTATTCCATAATTTCGGTTTCATGTTTTTCTCTTGATTCACTATGTGCCTTGGTTGATCTTTGCCTCAAAACCCTGACAAAATCTCNTTGGTTGATCTTTGCCTCAAAACCCTAACAAAATCTCATTACCTCTGCAGGTGTCTAGACTTGTCTTCTATTTCTGTTAAGAAACAAAAAGCCTCAAATGAGCAATTTAAAGCTTGGCGTTGAAGTGACAGGCGCATATGGTTTGTTTCAAAGAGACAAGCCAAACTCATGTAGTCCTTTCGTGGAGCTCAAGTTTGATAACCAGATATTCCGCACAACTTCCAAACCTAATGACCCAAATCCTGTCTGGAACGAGTGTTTCTATTTCTTTGTCTCTGATCCTTCCGTCTTGTCCAACCGTACACTTGAAGCTCACGTCTACAGCGACCAGAACGAATCTGATGCTAAGCTCTTTCTTGGCAAAGTTCGAGTCAACGGTACATCCTTCGTTCCTCGCTCTGAAGCAGCTCCTTTCAATTACCCTTTAGAGAAACGTAGTGTTTTCTCTCGAGCACGAGGAGAGCTTGGCTTGAGAGTTTTTATAACAGATGATCTTTCTGTTCAACCTTCTGTTCCAACCTCGGTTCCAGAATTTCCTCAAGTTTATAGCCAAAGCCCTCGTAAAGAAACTGTTAAGTCCATAAGCACAGCTAAAGCTGATGAGAGAACAGAGATTAAGCCTAAAAGACGTACGTTTTATAACGTTGCTCCTTCAGAGAAACAGCAGCCGATTTTAGAGAAACAGCAGCCGATGATGAACTATGGCATTCACGAGATGAGAGGTGGACCGATGCCTCCAAGAGTAGTTCAGGTCAACGGTCCAGGTCCATCTTCGTACCAGCTGCCATCAGATTTCTCTGTCAAAGAGACGAGCCCTTTTCTTGGAGGAGGACGGATCGTTGGAGGACGAGTGGTTCGTGGTACACAAAGGCCATCAAGCGGCACATATGATCTCGTTGAAGAAATGAGTTTCCTTTACGTGAGAGTTGTGAAGGCACGTGATCTTCCCAACAAAGACCTTACGGGAAGCTTAGACCCGTATGTTGAAGTAAAAATTGGAAACTTCAAAGGTGTTACTACACATTTTGACAAGAATTCGGAGCCAGAGTGGAACCAAGTCTTTGCCTTTGCTAGAGATAATCTTCAGTCCAATATAATTGAAGTTGTGGTGAAGGATAAAGACATTGTCCTAGATGATTTTGTTGGCCTTGTTAAATTCGATCTCCATGAGGTTCAGCGTCGTGTTCCTCCTGATAGTCCTTTAGCTCCTGAGTGGTACAGACTGGAGAACAAGAGAGGGGAGAAGAAGAAATCTGAGATAATGCTTGCTGTTTGGCTTGGAACTCAGGCTGATGAAGCTTTCGGAGATGCGATTTTCTCAGATTCATTGACATCTTCAGACAGCTCGAACATTTTACCGGCTAACCTGCGCTCAAAAGTGTACCATTCACCTCGGCTATGGTATCTAAGGGTGAAAATATTGGAGGCTCAGGACGTCATCATCGTGTCAGACAAATCTCGTCTTCCTGACGCCTTTGTGAGAATCCAGATGGGTAATCAGATGTACAAGACTGGAGTTGTTCAGAGAAGCATCCATCCAAAATGGGGCGAAGAATTCATGTTTGTAGTGGCAGAGCCGTTTGAGGACCCATTGATCTTCTCAGTCGAAGATCGCTCTGCTCTTAGCAAAGACGAGCCAATAGGAAGAGCTGTAATTCAGCTGGCTAAAATTGAAAAACGTATGAATGATAAAATTATTCGTCCCAGTTGGGTTCACCTTGAAGAATCCATCTCAGACGCCATGGATGAAGATAAAGCCAGGAAAGTGAAATTCGCTAGTAGGCTCCAGTACGCTGCTGTGCTTGAAGGAGGCTACCACGTTTTTGATGACTCCACATACTACAGTGGCGATCTCAGGCCATCTGCGAGACTGCTCTGGAAACCAGCAATCGGAGTCTTAGAGCTCGGGATACTTAGTGCAAATGGGCTTCATCCAACGAAAACTCGAGATGGTAAAGGTACTTCTGACACATACGTTGTTGCCAAATACGGTCACAAGTGGGTTCGATCAAGAACTGTAATCAGCAACTTGAATCCAAAGTACAACGAGCAATACACATGGGAGGTTTTTGATCCTGCAACGGTTTTAACCATAGGAGTCTTTGACAATGCTCATTTCGCAACTGGAAATGGCCAAGTCAAAGGAGATCAGCAGATTGGGAAAGTTCGCATTCGAATCTCAACTCTTCAAACGGGAAGGGTCTACACAAACGCTTACCCTTTACTTGTGTTACAACCTTCTGGTCTTAAGAAAAGAGGCGAGCTTCACTTAGCCGTGAGATTCACCTGCACGTCGATCTCCAGTATGCTGATAAAATACACCAAACCTCTCTTGCCTAAAATGCATTACATACAACCATTAGCCACATTACAACAGGAAAGGCTTAAGGGGGAAGCTTTCAAAATAATTGCGGCTCGTTTAGGCCGGTCCGAGCCCCCACTGAGAAATGAAGTCGTTGCATATATGTCAGATGTGTCACATCATCTGTTCAGCATGAGACGAAGCAAAGCTAACTTCTTTAGGTTCACAGCGATGTTCTCCTGGTTGCTCTCTGTCTGGAAATGGATGGAAGTCGTATGTATGTGGAGAACTCCGGTTACAACAGCTTTGGTGCATGTACTGTTCACGATGCTTGTGATGTTCCCTGAGATGATTTTGCCGACCGTGTTTCTGTATATGGCTGTTATTGGACTGTGGAATTACAGGTTTAAGCCTAGATTTCCTCCTCACATGGACTCCAAATTATCTTGTGCAGAAAAAGTTAGTGCTGATGAGCTTGAAGAGGAGTTTGATACCTTCCCGACCTCAAGGCCTACGGACGTTGTAAAAATGAGGTAAGACATGAACTAAATTGGTCAAAGATAGTTTCAATAAAGAACAAAGTTTGGTTAATGTTTCGTGTGTGTTCTTAATTCTCAGGTACGACCGGCTGAGAAGTGTGGCTGGGAAGATACAGTCAACGGTCGGAGATATAGCCTCACAAGGAGAGCGAGTGCAGGCTCTATTGAGCTGGCGTGATCCACGCGCCACCGCAATTTTTATAACTTTCTGTTTCATCACTGCCATGGTTCTCTACATTACTCCTTTTAAACTCGTTGCTCTCCTCTCCGGTTACTACTTCATGCGACACCCTAAGCTTAGACACCGCATGCCCTCCGCTCCTTTCAACTTTTTCCGGCGACTTCCGGCTATGTCCGACTCTTTGTTGTGAATCCTCTTATAGATAATAGGATTCAATACAAATCTCTATGCATCCACATATGTAAATGTTGAGAATTCTTGTATTCAAGTATATATAATTCTGGTGTGTATATATCTTCTTTGTATTAAGAATCGCGATCATATAAAAATCACGATGATTGAATCACAGAGAATATAAAAGCTCAAAATGAAAAGCAGAGGAAGACGATGGAAAAACAGAGCCGGTTATATACTAAACCAAAGCTAAACCAGCATAAAACAAAAGAGATCAGATAAACGCTTAACAAAAAACCCATGGGCCATTTTGGGCCTTAAATAAAACGACGTCGCATAAGCGAACAGATTAGTTCCCTCCTTAACTAATCTGTTAAGTTTTATTTTACGGAATTTGGAGGCAAACGGAACAGAGAAAGATAATCAAGTTGCTATAACAGGCGGTGTTCTTCATTTTTGAGAAACAAAAAAAATAGTACAACAACAAATTTATTTAATTTTATTTATTTTTAAGAGTTTTTTTATGGTATAGTAATGGCCAGATTCTTCTCTCACCATTAAAATACTTCATCAACTTGTCGGTAAATTATTTTTGGCTTATTCTATATTTTTTCTCTGTCTTATTGTTCCCAAAAATATAATAATAATACTGAATTTACAGATGTGTATATTATTAGATGCACGTATACACATACTTCACTCTCTCTCACTTTTGTGATCTGATCTACTTTTATGTAAAATTATTATCCTAAGAGTTTCGACAATTTCGGATTGTTTATACTACTTCACATGAATCACATACGTTCATGTCGATTCGATTAAGATACGGTCTCTCTCAAGTTCTGTTCTTTGTTTTTTGATAAATGTTTTTAATTTTTAATTTATTGTAACCACGTGGATTTGCTTGTCCTGGTTTTGTTTGTTTCCTTTGCTCTCCTCGAGCGTTTTGATGAAATCGAGGAACCTAAATACAACAACAACAAGTTCGTGGATCCAAAAACATTTTTTGGGTTTTTGATTTGTAGTAGCTTTGCTAGGTTTCTGCTTTTTATTCCATTGATTGGCTCCAGGTCCTCTCACAAATTTTAGGGGTTTTTTTTCTCTTTTTTTTTTCTTATCTTTGATTCTTCTGCTTCAGTTTCAATATCTAAACATTTCGATTTTGAATCGAGTTGAGTCATTTGAAGTTTCAGCGAGTTGACAAGGTAAGAATCAACTTTTACTTTGTTCTTTGGTGTGAGTTTCACTACTTAAGTGATTCAGAAAATGGATCTTTTTTTCTTCTTTGAAAGATTCGATTTGCTAAGATCATTATCTGTATTAATTTGATTGCAGCTTCTGGGTTTTTGAAGAGACATCTCTTAATAATAGAAACAAAACCTTATTTCATTGAGGTGGTTGAAGAAAAGAAGAGTATTGGAATACATTGGAATCGTTTTGTTTAGATGGGAGGTCAATGTTCTAGTCTCGGTCGTTGTTGCCGTAAATCATCACACAAAACAGCTGTTCTTGAAGCTCCTGATGTTGGTTAGTTTTTAGCTTTTTTTGTTTTTTTTAAAGACAATACTAAGTCTGTTGAACTTGGATCTAAGAAAGGAAAGATATGTCTGATTGGTAATGAATGCAGAAAATGGAGAGCAAAGTGAGTCAACTGATGTGCCTGTTTTCCGGGAGTACACATTAGAACAGCTTAAGTCAGCTACTTCTGGTTTTGCTGTTGAGTATATTGTATCTGAACATGGAGAAAAAGCTCCAAATGTCGTTTATAAAGGTAAATTGGAGAATCAAAAGAATATTGCAGTCAAGCGTTTCACAAGAATGGCTTGGCCTGATGCAAGACAATTCCTGGTACAGTTTATCTCCTTGGAAACCATTCTACTCTTTGTTCCATTATCTCAATATTGGGAATGTGTTATTTCAGGAAGAAGCTAGGTCTGTTGGTCAGCTGCGGAGTGAGAGAATGGCTAATTTACTTGGATGTTGCTGCGAAGGTGAAGAGAGGTTACTTGTGGCAGAATATATGCCTAATGAAACACTAGCCAAACACCTTTTTCATTGTATGACTCTTTATTTCTATTTATAGCCTTTAATGTAATTATCTTCTGATGCTATTCTTGGAAGTTAGGCCAGAAAGAATCTAAGTCTACGTTATCTTTTATATAACCAGGGGAAACACAACCTATGAAATGGACAATGCGGCTACGAGTTGTTTTATATCTAGCACAAGCTCTTGAATACTGCACTACCAAAGGCCGTACTCTTTATCATGATCTCAATGCTTACCGGGTTTTGTTTGATGAGGTATTATTGACCTATAGCTCTTCTGGAATGCGTTTTTATGTTTTTATGCTATTCCTTCATTCTCTGACTTCCTTAAGGGACTTTTAAGGAATGCAATCCAAGACTTTCTACTTTTGGCTTGATGAAAAATAGCCGGGATGGAAAAAGTTACAGCACTAATCTTGCCTTCACCCCTCCTGAATATCTACGAACTGGTACTTTATCAAGGTTTTTTAATATTTCAAGATTCATATGGTTGAGATTAAGTTGCACGTTCTCTTTTGTGTGTATCTACAGGGAGAATCACTCCAGAGAGTGTAATATACAGCTTTGGAACTCTTCTGCTTGATCTTCTCAGCGGAAAACATATACCTCCTAGCCATGTAAGTGTTTTTAGCTTAAAATAAGTTTGTTGCAGTTTTTATGTAGTGAAGACTGATTCTTTCAATCTCTGTTGTGAAGGCCCTTGATTTGATTAGAGACAGAAACCTTCAGACACTAACTGATTCTTGCCTAGATGGGCAATTTTCTGAGAGTGATGGCACAGAGCTAGTACGCCTAGCCTCTCGATGTCTTCAATATGAAGCTCGTGAGCGACCAAACACAAAATCTTTGGTGACTGCCTTGACACCTCTTCAGAAGGACACAGAGGTTCAATTTGATTTTTCTATCTATAAGGAAAACAGGGACTAAGTTTCTGTTTGTCGACTCGCACTCAAGATTAATGCTTCCTAATATTGGAAAACTGCAGGTCCCTTCTCATGAACTAATGGGTCTACCTCACAGTGGTTCAGTCTCTCCTCTGTCCCCTCTTGGTGATGCTTGTTCAAGAAGAGACCTGACCGCTATGCTTGAGATCCTGGATAAACTTGGATACAAAGACGATGAGGGTGTCACCAATGAGGTACTTTTTCAGAATTGAGTTGGAAAAATATGTGGTGTGGCTTTGTTAATAGTTAATAGTGTCTAGTAGTAACTGATGTTGTCTTAAAAGTTTGTATATAGATTTAACGTCTTGCTTGGTTGTTTGTGGTGTTGTACTACAATGTTTTGGGAATGCAGCTCTCGTTTCATATGTGGACAGACCAGATGCAAGAGTCTTTGAACCATAAGAAGAAGGGTGATGTGGCTTTCAGGCAAAAAGAGTTTAGAGAAGCTATAGAGTGTTACACTCAGGTCAGTTTTTTGTTGGTTTTGGAACTCCTTAAAACGAAGTATACATAGACATAGCAGTATTAACCCGAATTGTTTACACATTTGACAGTTTATTGATGGAGGAATGATATCTCCAACAGTATGTGCTCGCCGTAGTCTATGTTACCTAATGAGTGACATGCCTAAGGAAGCTTTAGATGATGCAATTCAAGCTCAAGTGATATCTCCAGTGTGGCATGTTGCATCTTATCTGCAATCAGCATCACTAGCTTTCTTGGGAATGGAGAAGGAATCTCAAATGGCATTGAAAGAGGGCTCAAATCTGGAAGCAAAGAGGAATTGAAGTTCCAGAGTTTAGTCAGAAATCTATATAGATGTATCTTTTGGGAAAGATGAATACCACCACCAAAGAGAGTATAAGTAAGAGGTTTAAATGTTTTTGACCACAATGACTCAAAAGCGATGCAAAACAAGATCTTCTTCTTCTTCTCCATATGAGATAGATTGGGTGTGTGGTGTTTTGTTCTTCTTTTGCCTCTTTTTATGGGCATTGAAATATCCATTTTCTTCAACTTTATTGCAGAGAATTTTGTTTTTTTTTAATCCACAAATCACACTGAACCCTGTCTTGAGTAAATTGGGTAAAAGACATTCCAAAGTTGCAGGAGTTTTGAAGTTCCATTCCAAAAGTTGGTTCCTTGACCAATTGGTAAAAACCCAAAAATTAAATTCTCTTTTATATTGCCATTTAACTCCACATTATTTTAGTGAATGGATCAAAATCTATCAGAGTAGTAATTTATGTAAAGAGTTAGTGAAGGTGTACATAGAAAATGCTAAACTTTTATATATAATTAGATTTGTATTTGCGTTAATAACAAAGAATACAGAATTTTAAAACAATGTTATAAAATTTAATTTTCAATATTTATTATTTACAAAAACTAGTTAATGTTAAAATCTAATATTTGTGAGTAAGTTTAATATTTATAATATAACTCTTAATAAACTATACGGTGTTAAAATCAAATTTATAATTTTTTATTGAACATAAAATTCATATTTACTATAGATTGTCAAAATGTATCAGGTCATTCACTTCAAGCTCGAATTTTATGTTCTCCTTTTAAAGTACATTATTTGTTGGTCGTTGATTTGAGTATTTGTTTAATTGCTTTCTTCATAGATTTTTGCGATTTATTAATGCAATTGATTTGTTTAAATTGTCGATTTATTTTTTATATTTGTTAACTTAATTTTATCCTGCGTTGATTTAGGTTAATTTTTTTTTATACTTAGAATTATTTAAAATGTTGATTTGTTAGTTGTTTATTTTATTTTTTTGTTAACTAGTATCTGAGTGTTAAAATATTGTATTATTTGAGTGTTTAGATATTTTTGTATAGCCAACTAGTTAGATAGACATTTGGATAACGGTGTTTTTAAAAAAGCAATTCAAATGTAGATCTTACATTAGTGGCCAACTTACATTAGTAAGCTTATTCAACTTGTGACACAAATACTTTTCTTGAATTCATAAAACATCTAGGTTATAAAGAAAACGAAGTATAGATCTTCTAAGTGGGATACAAATATCTAACTGGTTTTGTAAATACTATATAGATCTCTAACAACTTGCTTGATAATCGATTATGATCTAAATTACCATTAATTAACATAACTAGTATATGAAATTATTTTTGTACAAATATTTTTTCTTCAGAGAAAATTGTCATTTTACAAATGTAAAACCTAATTAAATTATCACTTTTTTATTAAAAGTATAATTTTAACTAATAATTATTTTTAAAAATAATTTCTAAAATGAACTGTAATTAATAATCTACTATTGTCTGAAAAATTTATAATTGAATGTATAATAATTTAAGTTCTTAAAATTTACACGTGTTATCTAATATGAATACCCATTGATTGTTTTTCATTTATTTGTTTAAGTTTAATTAATTAGTAAGATTGAAATTTTCTTTTTTGAAAAATAAATTTGTTTGAAAACATTTTCAAATTATGAAAAAAGATTGTGTATTTTGGACGGATTATTCATTACAACTTTTGAACAAAAACTTTACTACACCAGCTACACCTGTTAGATTAACGTTGTTTTGATTAAACTACTTTAGTACAAATTTTTCACAAATCTGCATTAACAATACAATTAAATTTATTTATTTTGTTCAACTTAAAGATTTGATTGTCACAATATGTGAAAACCTATCTAATGCATCCAATTGCAATTTTAAAATATAATTTCTTATACAAAAAAAGCTATTTGCCTCTATTTTTAATTATGTAAGAATATTTTCATTATTTATTTCTAATATATCATATTATTATATAAATCTATAACTAGAAAATATGGAATTTGTTATCAAAAAATTATCTATACTAATAAAAGGAGGTTTTTGAAGCATCTAAGACTATCCACCTAAGCATTCTAAAATACCATGTCATCATCTTTAATTTCTCTCTTATAAGAATTTAAACTTAAATTATTTTAATAGCATATTTCCACTAACTCTCTCAATAATTTACCAGTTCTTAATAATGATTAATGAAAATTAATGGAGTTCCCAAGAATTTCAACAGTCTCTGGAAAACTAAACAATTTTAAAATAAGCTGTTTCAATATAAAAGAATCCAAAGAAGCTCCCAAGACTTTCTAAAGTCTCTTCTCAAAAAGAATTCAGAATAGTTCATCCTTAAACATTTGTTTCTCAAGGTTTGTTCAATTTAGGCCTCAATATCCATTTGCTAAAGAACTATTTCTGGTATGACTATATCAAAGATGTGAGAGTTGATACAGTGGGAGTTGGTTTTAGACAATATGTATGAACGATGTGAGAGTTGGTTAATGTGAATCACCATGTTGCATGCGTAAGAATCGATTTACAATGTGATAAACTGTTTAAACAGAAAAGGGTTTAATCAGGTGTTTCGTTGGTGTGTATTGGGTGCATAATGAACTGTTTGTAAGATATGTTTGTGTACATGAAATATATTAATGAGTGTAAGAAAATGAGCGTAAAATAATGCTTAAACACTATAGTTATGAAGTCGCAGAGTATTGATTTTGTAGCTCTGATAAGTTATGTACTTGAGTAACATATACTGGTCCGAAATTGGTCTTTATCAACTTCGGATTGTCTTACGATCATAACTGTTTTGGTCAAGTATTACTTGTCGATGTTTCCTGTTTCTGTCGTGAATTCGTTTGTTGTGACAACTAATAGAGATTACATAAAATACAATCTCTTTGGAATCTGTTCAGGTCTCAAAGTTGTGATTATAAGTGTGGGTGCTTTGGTGAATTGGACCATATGCTATCTGTTCCAAACGTTAAACCATTCTAATCAATGAATATTATTTTAAAACAAGCTTGGGATATTAGGTAAAGGAACATAATCTTGATGAAATTACAAACATAAAAATAAATGATACAACAGAGAAAACAACAGTGGGTCAGATTTGTGAAGAAAACAAAAAAATGAAAGTGAAGATGAAACAACATTGAGAGAAAAGCCAGTCAGAAGAAGAAGCTCCATGAACCCACACTAGTAGTTATTTCACATATTCTTTGGGTCCCGGCGTGCAGATTTTCCAGACTCTTCCGGTGATAAACATTGGAAGCACACAAGTGGTTCAAAATTGATGTACACACTGCAGAATTTTGAGACAATGAAAGCTGGATCTTTGGACACTATGAAGAACATGATCCTACGAGCTACTTCCTGTTCCCTGGCAATGTGCTGGTATTAATCGCTGTCGTAGCTCTGTTGATGCACCTTCCAGTTCTGCATACAGTCAAATTCATGAAAACAAATCAATGAGACAGAACCAGGTATAGATCCAAATCTGTATTTGTAAGGATGGTAAAGACAAGGTAAAGATTATTCATGGGCTGACCTTGGGCAGTGAAGTTAAACAATGGAGGCAGTGGTCTTCCATTTGGAAGTGAAGCATTAGGATCCCGTAAGTCATCGAAGAAGGGATGTGCACAAGCTTCCAACTAGAAAGATTTTAGCGCAAATTGAATTAGAAAATTCTAAAGTCAACCCAGGTGGTTTTCTAGTATTGTGGTTGAAAAAAAAAAGATGAAGTCTTACAGCAGTGCAACGAAGGTTTGGTGAATACTGAAGGAGTCTTGAGACGAGATCCACTGCTTCAGGTGGCATTCGCTTATGGAAAATCTGAAGAGTTTTGAGCAACATTAGATTTCATTTTGAACATGCACATGCATCAAAGAGGAACCTGATAACTATTTCACAAACCTTGTGCCACGGGTGAGCTTTGATTTGAGGAAACTTAAACTCCGTGTAGTTGGGATTCATACACCGTATTTCTTCTCTTGTAGGCGTCCCAAGAATCTGGTGGATGTACAAATGAATTAGATAAGAAACAGGACATATTGAAAAAAAAATATGAAGGAACACGAGGGATCATTGTATGTACCTTGATTATCTCCACCAGCTGATCAATGCCACTATCCCCAGGAAACAGTGGCTGCAGTCAGAATGCCAACAGTTCAAACCGGATTAGATGTGATTTCGAGGTCGCAATGTAAAATAACCAATTAAAAATAAATGGATTCACCACAAAAAAAAGAACTTCACAATGTATAATACTCACTTGGCCTAGTAAAAGTTCTGCCATAACACAACCGCCGGACCACATGTCAATGGCATTGGTATACTCTGTCGCCCCAAATATAAGTTCTGGGGCTCTGTAGTACCGGGAGCATATATAGGATATGTTAGGTTCACCTGGTACCTGAAGACGCACAAAAATGTAAGCCATCAATTTTCAAATGATAAACTATCTCCCAGGACACTTTAACAAATAAGAATCAACATACCAACATCTTTGCACTTCCAAAATCACATATTTTTAGTTGATGAGTTTGGGGATTGACCTATGAAAGCCACATCATATCAGAATCAATGCATTATACTTTCATTTAGCTTAACATTTAAGCAGGAAAAATTCACACTATACCAGTAGATTTTGTGGCTTGATGTCACGGTGACAAACCCCAACCACGCGATGTAAATAGTTAAGTGCACGGCAAATCTGATATACAACAAAGCAACAGAAAGGACAAAATCAATTTTTAAAAATTTCCATGTACCTAAAACTTTATGATACAAAGATTACTAAACACAATCGAATGGAAAACTTATAGTACACACCTGATAAGTGTAGAGCTGAACAAAGATAACTGGCATATGCTGATTCATTTTGGTGTAATGCTTTGATGCTCTGTATACAGTTTCGGGAACATACTCAAGGACAAGGTTGAGATAGAGCTCATCCTTGTCTGTTGTTGAAAAGAAAGAGTGCCTCAGTCGCACAACGTTGGGATGGTCTTGTAAGCGCATAATCTGCAGTTCTCTGTTCTTGTATCTTTTATCCTGCAGAACCTTCTTTATTGCAACTTGTTCACCAGTTTCCAGGCACTTGGCCTATCCAAATATCAGAACGCAGGTTAAATTCTGGAAACGATAAAAAAATTTAAATTACTTTTGTTCCTGCTAAGAATTTCCACCTACCTGGAACACAACTCCGAATGAACCGGTTCCAACCACTCGTTGGGCCATGTATGAGATTGTCTGAAAACAAGTAATGAAAAATCGAGCAAGGATACACCCAACTTAATATACTAAGGAGAGAGAAGTGAAGAATAATGATCATCATGATTAAGAGTTTTTTTAAAACAGAATAATGACAATCAGCAAAAATAGTTTGGATCACCTGCTTTGGCTTTCCATCTCTACCCCCGACTGTTGTTGTAATAACTTGTCCGGTTTCGGTCCCATTACCGTTTACAACACTTGTTTCCATATCCTGCACAAACCAATGGAAATGTAAGCAAGAGCTAATGAGAGTCAGGAAGCTATAGAATCCGAAACAGAATAATAAACTTGACAAAGCAACTCACCTTCTCCTCACGGTTGGCATTTCGCTCGTCTCTAATCCTCATTTCGGTCATTACTTCCGGTAGCTGATCATCCACGGGTTTATCTGATACTGCAGGCACATTTGACGATCCAGCAACACTATCTTGTGAAATAGTGTCTACTCTCATCTCAAAACAATCACTATTATGGTCAACCTGCATAGGATCAGCACACATAGTTTCATTCTCTTGATCCAGCTTGGCTCTCTTCAGCCCATAGTCCCCACCCTAAAAAACAAACATCATAACATGAAATTAGTCAGGTCAACATATGTAATATACTATCAACAATCAAGTACACACTAATCATCCACATCCATTGAAAAATCTGGACTACAGAGACATCATAATGCATCTATCTACGTTCGACTAACACAACAACTAAGATCTCAAAGCCTTGGAAACACAATTTTTTACTTGTTTCATACTGTAAACGACATTAATCTACAATCAGAATTTATAAATCTATCTGCACTTCAAATGAAGAGAAAGTGAAGAAAATCAAATGTCTACTTACAGGATCCGAAGAAATCGAGGTCCGACCGGAAGCAATGCTCTTAAGACGACGCATCACGTTCATTTTCGCTTCGTTACCAACAAAACGAGAACGAATTAACAAACCCTAAAAGCTTCACCACTTGTGGAGAGAAGAAAGCGAAAGAAGATTCAGATATTCAAATTCGCATCCTGCTACAGAAACTATAACAAAACTCAAACGATTCTTCTTCTTCAACGAAAAATCAACAAACAACAGAATCTGTATCGATCTTCTTCTTCTTCTTCGAGCTTGGCTCTCTCTCCACGACCCAACCAGGTGGGAATCTTTGCTTCTCTTCTTCTTCTCTCTCTTTCGTGGCCAAAGCCAATCATGCCAGCCTCGTTCTCTATCTCTCTACTCTTTGGTCAAACCTTCACTCCTCACCGTTGATTCTTCGTTGTTACTAATCCGACGGGTTACGATGAATCCGCCTGATTTTGACAACTTGAATTTCCTAAAGTACCCTTGGATCGTGTGTTAATTTACGGATCGGGGATTAGCTAAACAAAAGACGGATGGTAATGTAATGGTATTCCTCAATTGAATTGAATGATTGCATCTAGGCACGCGGAATATGCGGAAGTGTCTCGTTTGACCAACTTTGACCACTTCCCTCTTTTGTTTTCCTTTATTCTTACCATTTACAGATTTTATTTTATACTAATCAATATTAATATAATGTTCATAATCTAAAACATTAACTCATATTGACAGCTGGGATAAATGATGAAGACACTCTCTCCTTCCTAGTACGTTTGTGCTATAGTTTGATTATGAAGGATTAGATAATCCAATTCACACATGCGTATAACCATCTTGCCGATGAATTAACTATGTTTTTTTTTTTACCGTTAAGGTATCATTATTTTGATTCATGTCCTCTTAGTGTTCAAAATATTTTTTCTAGTGATTTTTTGGGTTTTTCGACTTTACATAATGTAGCTTTGTAATTCTTTTTGATTTAATAATATTGGGAGGTTAGCCTCCGGTCTCCCGATCCAAAAAAAAATTAACTCATGCTCCCTCCGTTTTTCAAAGAGTATCATTCTAAGTTTTAAAAGTTGTTTCACAAAGAATGTCATTTTAGAATATCAATGTAATTTTTTACAAAAAATTTCCTTTTTGATTTCCAATCAAAATTATTCATGTAGTATCTAATAAATCATTACACCTATTTATTAGGGGTATATATGATTTTTTATTTTGTTTTTTAATTTGTGTGCAAAAACTTAAAATGACACTATTTAAGAAACAGAAAGAGTATATTTGTTAATTTTATAGATTAAAATATGTCGCTCTATTTATTAACTAGATAACAAATCTCATCATCTTAAAATATAACAAATTGTGTATGTTAGTTTTTTCTATAACTAAAGCGATAATGTCCAATTACAGAACTATGCAATTAGCCAATAGAAATAAATTTGGTAGAAGAGACTCAATATTTTATCTCGTAAGTAATAAATATGTTTGGGCAAAATTTTGTTAATCGTATGGGCTTCATTCAGTTAATCTGAAAAAAGCCCAATAAATAAAGTCTTAAAGAGAAGCCAGCAATAGTTTAGCCCAGTAGATTAAAGTAAATAACAGAGAGCCCAATAAATATGGGCTTAGAAACGGCCCATGAGTGTTGTGGAGTTGTTATGATTTCTGGCACCAGACTGTCAAATGGAATGAGGTGGCGAAACGAAAATGGCGGAAGACGTAAAGGACCCATAATGAAGCAACAAAGGAAGGAGCCACAAATTGCATTTAATGAAACTGGGCAATATCTGCAAACTACATTTAATGCTCCACCACGACAATGAGACAGCTTTTTTCTTAATTAACTTGAATCGAAACAGATCCATCCAAACTCACAACCACATCAGTAACATCCCCTATAGTTTGCGTTTTAGTAGCCACAACACACACAGCGAGTGTAGCTCACTCGCATTACATGAGAATTACAATAATTAGGCTTAAGGGAGATTTTCGATAACCAAACCAAACCGAAAAATCAAATGTCCAAGACTATTACATATAATTATCATTAATCATAACAATACTCAAAACGGGGTTTCCAACCCTAGTCAATACCCGAACCACCAACTACTTTCACCGTGATCGGACCAAATGGTCCCATCACGGTGATAGGAGTTGGATTTCGCCACTCGCGTGGTTCGTTCTTGACTCGACACCCCCTCACAAAGAACAAAAGCTAAAAATTCACAAAGTTTTAAACACACATAAACTCTTTGAAAGTACCCTATTCAAGAATGTCCGGATCTACGTTTATTTTCAACTCCCCGAAACTTAGCTCTCACATTGTAAAGCGGCTCGAATCTTCTGAACAGTGCAAGAGATTAAGTTGTTAACAGTTTCCACTGACTCAACCGTAAGTTTTGCCGTTGGGAGATTGTTAACCAAGATTTGAAACGCCACCGTCAAGAGTGAACCACCACCAACAGGTCTCTGTTCACCGTCACCACCACCGTCAATACCACCGTCAGGTAAAACAGCAAAACCAGACGGAAGTAAAGCCACACACGATGAATCACCACCAGTCATTACAACATGCATTGCAGGAATATCTACAGGAGCGTAGACTACAAGCGCTCCAGATGCGTCAATGCAAGTCTCTTGAAGAATTAACATACTGCTCTGATTTGAGTTCATTGCCTGTAAAAGTTAAAAATCAAACCAAAGAATTGTTTTAATTTACCAAATGCCATTCTGACCAAACAGTAACGTTTCAAGGTGAAAAAAGTGACACAAGTCAAAATAACTTTTCAGATAAACCAAAAAGGAAGTGAAAAGTCAAAAAAAAAAAAAAGAATAGCAAAAAGTCGAAATTGTCCTATTAATTTTGACTTTTGAAACCCTTACAAAAGCTCTGACACACTTCTGTTTTCTAGTCCTGGATAAAGGAAATTTAATATTAATAAACTATATATTATAATGTCATATTTTGGTACCACACAAATTCCTAAATTGTCCTTTTCCAATCTACTCTTTTGTCCGTAATACTACCATCATCCTAAGGACAAAAACGTCACAATCACCTAATCTATCTTTCCCACACATACCTAAACCAATCACACACCCACACACAAACTATATTAGCTAAACCGGAAACCGGTATTTATAAACCAAAACCGGTCAAATTAGGTAGTTCTGGAAACCTTCACAATCACCTAATCTATCTTTCCAACACATTAACCAATCTCACACACACACACCATTAGCTATTTTAAGGACCGGTTTTACTGAACCAAGATCAACTAAACCGGTCAAATTAGGTAGTTTTGGAAAAACTTACGTTAGACCGGAGCAACGAAACCGAGTTGGCTTGATCATGACCTTTAGCAATGTGGGCCATTTCTTGCACGGGACCACCATTGGATAGAATATCCCATTCACATCTCATCCGTTCATTTCGTAAGAAATCAAACAAACGTTGTGGTGAAGCCGGAAGCCACACAGACGTAGAAGCACTCAAAACGATACCCGGAGGTTCTCCTGGATCATCCACACTCTTACGGGTCATAACTCGAACATCCGGATCCACATTTCCGACACTGAGTTTACTCCAACTATGAATTGATGGTGCAGTTATGCCCGAACAGAAATTAAACGTCATACGTCGAGCTAACTTCATCATGCTTTTTCGACAACCAGGCGTTATCGCTGTGAATTTTTAAATCCTAAGTTAAGAAACTAAAGATTTATATAAATAAATATATTGATAAGTTAGTGAGAAATAGAAACTGACTTGTGTTCTCGTGAGATGTAACGTTGGAAGACATGAGGATATCGAGACATACAGACTCTCTTTGAAGAGTAGCTAACCATCTTTGTGAGCCAAAACCAAGACCGGAGCGTACCATTGGCCGGTATAGCTGATGGATTTGGTTCTCGTCGTATTCTGCATGCTCCACCCACGTGACCTAATACCAAATGGAAACCAAACCCTAATTAATTAGCATTTACATATATCATCAATAAGCAAGCAAACCAGTCTCTACTTCATAGATTAGTCTATATAATTATAAAATTTAACGGAAAATATAGATTAATATATAGCATTTATTAATTTATAAGTATATAATTTATAGCATAATTATTTAACAGCACTCTTATTATACATACAAGCAAAATTAAATCAAAACTAAGTATGAATAGTTAGTTATTTAGTGGTAGATAATACGATAAAAATTGATGATAATACGACAATCGAATAAATATATATTGGTAATATATACGAGGCAGCATGGAAGATTGGAATAGAAACACGAAAAGTTTGATTTATCAAAACGATGATTAGATGCATTTTTCCATACATGCATATGAAATTAATGTGTTCTTTCCAAATTTTGTACAGATGCTTCATCGAACAATGGACATTATAAAATAAAATATAAAATTAAGTGGGAATTTCAATATTTGGAGACAGACCCAGTTGTCGAAAACTTGAAATCCAATCCACAGAATCAGACAAAGAAAGAGAAGCATCCGGATCCATTATATTTCAGCAATCTCGGAAGCTTCAGGGATCAAAATTCGAGGAAGAAAAACCCTATTCAATTCCTTTTTTTATTTTCTATTCTGACATACAATCATATTTAATCTTATATAAAATAATAACTTTGAGACGTAAAATCATATTTTAAAATTCAAAAATATATAGAAAATAGAAAGGACGTCAAATAAAAAACTATGATCAAATTTGGAGAGCTAAAATTATAGTAAAAAATTGACATAAAAAAATAAAAATTATAGTAAAAATCGAGAGTGACAGTGAAGTGGGTGCAGTGAGTAATGGCTAAAAAACAAGAACCATTGATGCTCGAGCTTCTTCTTCGTCTAGCCATCACCCAATTAAAAACCTAGAAATCCTAATTTTTCTTCATTTTTTTCTAGATTTTTTCAAAACCCAAAAATAAAAAAGATTCCTATATGTTTCTCTGGTTTAAATATAATTATAGTATATCATTATGTAACGCTTAATTTAAGTAAAAAGAGTTATTACCTTTGAATATCCATTAGACATATCTTGCACAACACAACCTGATGGTAATCGCCGGATAATAACCGGAGATCCACCGGAATTTTCTCGAGGATCAATCGATACATCAACCACCGCCCAAACTCCCTCCGCATGTTGTTTACAAAACCGGAGAAAATTGACGTTGCGAACCGGAACCAACGGTGACAATACTTGTAACTCCGCATTCATCTAATTAAACCGGATTAGTATAACATAAACACAATCTTAAACCGGACTATGAATGATTTAAACCGGTTCGTACCAATTGAAGTGCACCGTTTATTGTTCCGGCCATTCCGCCGGAGATTACGTCAGTGGTTGTGGCTCTTGCGACGTTACACGGAAACATCTCTGTCCATCGATTCTGTTAAAATATATAAAAATATTCAGAAAATATAATTAAAATACTTAAAAATTATATCAAAAAAAATTAAGAACTTACTGAATCCATTAACGTTTCGACGAGAGCTAAGCTATTGATGATGACCATACCGGAAGTTCTAGAAGCTTCAGTAACTAAACCGGTTGGTTTAGTTGAAGAAAACATTCTAATGTACTCATCTTGGTTAAGTTCATCTCTTTCACCATCTAAGCTTTTAACCCATAATGGTTCTTCGCTATGAGCAAGCTTCACTAACTCATCCATGGCTGTTAAAGCTAACTCCAACAAAACTGACTTCTGATCAATCCCAGTATGTTGCGGTGGAGGTAAACAACCAACAGCGCTAAAATCAGGAGGAAAAGTGAAGTTTCCACCATTGTTGGTACCAACAGCAAGCTCTAAAGAGGAATTGTAATGGTTGTTGTGGTGGTGATGGTGGCCGAGGAATTTACCAGTGAGATTACAAACACGATCGAGTTCGTCTTTTAATCGAGCATTTTCAATACGAAGATGATGTTCTTCAATTGATATATCACCAAGCATTGCAGGTCCTCCACAATTTGAACACATTGGATTCCTCATTGCTTCACGGATTGACATATTCTCAGCTCTTAGTTTATCATTCTCTTGTCTTAATAACGCATTCTCATGTCTCTCTAATTGAGTCTGCAACAACAAAGATTACATTACAAAAATTTTGAAACAAAAGCTGCATAATCGATAAGAGCTTCAAATACCTTCATCTGAGTACGACGATTTTGGAACCAGAACTTGACTTGTCTTGTCTCCAAACAAAGTCGTTTACTTAGTTCTAATCGTTGTTTCTCGTCTGGATGTGGACACTCCTTAAACATACTGAAACACACACACAGACACAGAAAAAATTGTTTCAAATGGATTCTAGAAAGTTTTTTTGAGATGGAGTCAAAGAGAAATCGATAATTACGATTCGAGTTCTTGGATTTGTTGAGGAGTGTGTCGGTGATAACGTTTTTTTCTAGGAGGTTTATCATCAGCAGCATCATGATCTTCACCAGAAATTCCTTCAACATTATCACTACCAGATCTACTCTCATGTTCTTCTTCTCGACTTCTTCTATTAACACTTCCATCGAAATTCTCACCAAGATTATTATTATTATTATTCCTCATCGATGCTTCTCCACGATTTGTTCCTCTCTCCGGTTGTTCCTATCCAATAAACAATAAAAATAGATAAGGATTTTTTGTTGTTCATAGACATATAAGAACATAATAGTAGGAAGAGGAAACGACGTCGTACGAGAGCCAAAGAGAGGCTTGAAGAAGAATAAACAGACTTCGGAGAGAAGAGACTAGCTGCTTGAGGGATTGAACCACTAGGTAAACCGGTTTGGTTACCATAACTTAAACCGGCGAGGATTCTTGCTCCGGTTGGTCCACCACCGGTTGTGTTATTATCGAATAAACTACCGAAGTTCATCAGATTTAAGAAAAACACTCACAGGATTAAAGATTTAAGAGTTTTCACAGATCGAGAAAGAAGAAAATTACTGAAATGGAGGAGAGAGAAAGAGAACGAAAGCTGAAATCCTTCTGATATGCTCTTCGTTCTCAGTCTCTCTCTCTCTCTTTGAAGAACTAATGATGTTTTTGTTTTTGTTTTTGTTTCTCTTCTCGTTTATTGGATTTTTGCAGAGAGTGATGGAGAAGAAGAAGAAGAAGATTGAGAAACCCTAGTTTTGAGGTAACTGAAGAAGAAGAAGAGACTCTCTCTCTTTTCACACTTGCATGTTGATATTGACTCTCTTTTTTCCTTTTTTTTTATTATTTTAATTTATTAAAGACAATGAGAAAGACGGTCTCATGGCCTTTTAGATTTTCTTTTTAATTTTGTCTGTGAGTTATTTTTTTTTAATTAATGCATTTTGACAATTTTAGTTTTAAAAGTGTTTTATTTTAATAATGTGAATCTATTAAATCTAATTCAAATCTATAAGACAAAACAAAAGTATCCAAAAAGTGACTTGACTTTATTTTAATTATTGAAAAAATCATTGTCTTTATATGTGTAAATAAATCTCAAAATCTAAAGAAAGGTGAAACTTCAACCAAATTTGGATTAAAGTTAAATCTGTTAGATATGAATTAAAATACAAATTAAGTACTAATCCTTTCCAAAATCAAATAATGAATAACAAAATTAAGTTTGTAAGTATTAACGTTTTTAAATCGAAATGCTTTTTTAGAAAATATCTCTGGTCAATGACTAATATTTATTTCTATTGTTTATTTGATTGTATAATTTCATATTATAGAATCTCAAAGATTTGGTAACTATTAGTAACTATTGATAATTATTGACATTAAAATTAAATAAAATAAAAACTAAAAAATATAAGCCAATGGATAACCATATTTTGAAGGCTTATTACACACCCATAAAACCCGTTATCTTCAATTTATTTAAGTAAAACAATTTCATTAAGGGAACTAATTAAATGGAAAAATGAAGTAAAAGTAAATAAAAAGCTTGAGAAAGAGATGTGGACTCATGGAAACCTTACGAATACACGAGAGACTCTTTACCATAAGAAGAACTCCGTTGACTTTTTCCTTTTTTTTATTACATTTCTATCTCACTCGCCTTTATTTTCTACTCGCATCTTTTTCATACTCGCTTGAAAATCAAATATTTTGATATTAAAACTGAATTATTACAAAGACTCTTGTCTATAAAGCCACACAACTTTTAACCATATATACATTACATAATATGTCATTTTCAATTATTGACATGCACTGATATTATATTTATACTGTGATATATATATATATAATACTTCTAAATAATGATCAAATAGGCGATAGAATCTTTTTAAGTTTATGAAAGAATCTAGATATTATAAAGTAACGACGTGAAGAAGTGAGCTTGTGTCAACTAAAAAGACATTCCATAATTAGTCTTTCGTAGCTCCATTATTAAGCTAAATTCTTTGCCCTAAATAGTGTGATGATTCCAAAATTTAATAACTACAATTATTAGATTGATAATGGAAATAGTTTAACACTAATTTAATGTAACTCTCTTGTAATATGCATATACATAAGCTAATTAATGTGAGTTCCAACATAGTGTATATATTATAAATACATATATATACACTATGTTGGAACTCACCTAAACCGAAAATAAATTTCTATAAAATCAAACAAAATTTTGAGTGATTCAAATCAATTCTTTTAATATGCTATCATTATCCTATAATAAAACTTTAAAAATGATACCTTTAAAAGTGTTTATATATATATATTGATGTCTAAAACACATGTTTTATATGCTTTAGCTCAGGACCACTAGTGATATTAAAAATTACTGTGATTTTCCACTAGAATTCGACTTCCACGAGTTATGTAACTTTACGTAATGTTGCTTTGTATAATAGAATCGACTTCATGTAATATTATCGATAAGATCTTATAGATTCAATTTTTATCGACAATAAAATTATTAATGTAAAAGCCGTAAAGAAATTCAGTTTTACCATTTGATTAAAAAAAAAACCTTTCGACAATCTAATCCAAGAATTGATATTTAATTAGGTCAATTATCACACAAAAAAATCGTGTTTGTAATTTGTCAAAATATTCTACATGGTGCAGTCTTGGTAACGAGCAAGATCCATTCAAAAAAAACATCTAATTAATGCTTAGGTTCGATTGATCATATCGCGACTCTTTGTAGCAGCCCCTCATAAGTAGACCAGGGACTCGCCATGCATGGAATTTGCTTGGGAACCCAAATCATTTCGATGACCTTTCTAGTACTGTTTACTAACTTCGACAAACCAATGTCCACGTGTTTTGTTTTGGATAAACAAATATCTCCAAATTTACTTGCTTAAATGTATAAACAAAATGTTGTTGGACGCCGAGTTGCTCTCGATCTAATGATTTAACTAATAATTTATATGATTAGGGTTCAAGTTATTACAAAAAAAAATCTTGTTTGGTCAAAATACAATAACAGAGAGTGGTGTTGTTGATATTTAGAGTTAATTGATTACAAATTCAGAATTAATGGAACCGAATAGATAGATCATGTTGGTTTAGTTCGGTTTAGAGCACATGGAAATGTCGGTTCCAGAGAATAACCGACCAAGAAGCAGTCAAGTTCTTCGATCTATCACTTCAGGTCTGTTTTTGACTTTTTCTTCCATTTCTCAAATTTATTTTGAATATTTTCTCCTAAAAACCAAAGTATGAAAGAAATGAACAATTCACACATAAAATTTGTCATAAAAGAAAAAGTCATATGACTTCTCTTATTAGTCTGACAAACTTAGTTGTGAAGACATGAATAAAGGTTGTAAGTAATAGGAATATTCATTTACCTGTTTAATGATATAAAGAATGTCACTCTCATTGTTTTATTCAATTTGGTAATTACTATAAAACATTCAACTTCAAGTTTGCACAATTGTTGGATCAAAATTTGTTAAAGTTAACATCAAAGAAACAAGACTAAGACACTGAAAGTAATGCTTTGACCAAAGGGTTATCTTTTATATCGGAATTCGATTGTAAATAGTCATCAAAATTCGACTCTAAGCAGTCATCAGTATTTGATTTAGTAATTGTGTAATTCTGTATAATAGAATTTAGAGTAAATTATACATATGGATTAGATTTTATCGAGACAGATTCCGGACAATGTCTATGTGGATACCTCAGACTCAAAATAAAGTTTCAAGATAAAAATGAACTATAAAAAGCCTTTAAAGTGAACTGTTAAATTGGTAACATAATAGGATTGTACATATAAAACATTATTGAACAAAGAAACAAACTCAAAGAACTTTGAGACTATTTTTGATATCAAAGCCTAGACTTTTCTGTCCATCAAAAGTCACATCAATTCTAATTCAATCCTCTAGTGTGTTCTATGTCACATTCAAACAGATCACATAATAAGAACATTTACTGAGACAGCAAATATTGGTTCAAAGAGGACGACGACCAGAAAAACTTTGTTGCATTAATGTCCTCACCCAATTGGAGTCTTCTTCTCACCTAAAGTCAAGTACTGATAAAAAAAAGAAGTCTTCTGTCGTGTCTGTTTCTCAACCCAAAACTACAACAAATTTTTTGGTTACTAAAACATTGAATCAATCATAGAATTTGTCAGAAATTTGGGATTTTCAATACATAAATAAGTATAGAGGACGTGCACCGAATACATGGGTCTCTAGTACAGAAACTATAAGCAGAATCACATGCATACTTTACTCATGTAGGTCACAAGGTAGACCCCGCACATAAACCACTGACACAACCACATGTGACTAAGAATGAACAATATCAAAGACTTTATACGATTGTGATACATTTAGAAGCAATGTCACGAAAACAAAATTGAAACAAAGAAAAGTATATCATCAGGATTGTGTCTTAAGGATGGACAGATTGGAGTGGGAGAGAAAGTGACAGTACCTACAAGACTTGAGAAGAGCTTCTTTCTTCTTCTTCTACTTTCTATTTATACTTTTTTTTTTCTTCTTCTTGTGATGTCTTCTTCAGTGTGAGTTTGATGGCAATTTCCAGAGAGATTTGGTTGCAACAAGGATCTTCTCTCTTCCATGGGATTCAGGTTCTTTGTCGTGGATTTTAGAAGACCATCTTACGGCATGAGCAATTCGTGCCACTTTGTCTACCACCTCAGGAGAGTCTCGAATCACAACAGTTCCTTCTGGACGCAATATTCTGTCCATCTCCACCATTAGGTCGACCAGGCTACACCTGTATTGATATTACATAACTCAGTTCAAGAGAGATAAGACAAGGAGCCATGTTAGCAATCGAGAGCAGTACTATGTCAGCTATACCTTGATTTTCTTGTGTCTGATCGTTTTATCAGTGATTCAATTCCCGAGACGTGGATGAAATCATACGTACGAGGATAAGTTGAAAATGGTTCACACCTACAAGAACCAGTAGAATATGGTTTTAACTCTAAATAATTGTAAAGGTAGTTGATCTTAGACGCTAGGATACAGAACAAGAGAGATAACATATCCAAGGCTTTTGCTGTGATCAAATTTATAAACAATAGAAGTGACTAACCAATCATGGTAAACACCGATGAGACCCCTGTCATAAATCACGTCAAGAGTTAATGGTTTCCGAGCTGGAATGACATTCATCACCCACACATCAGATGTAAGGGCTGCAGCAAAGCCTCCGAAGAATGCATTCATGTCCATGACATTGCGGACAGCTGGAGATTTCAGCACCAAGTTCAGAGAATCCCTGTAGTAAGCAACTCGTCTTGCCCACCGCCTTGCATCTGCTTCAAACACATCTATCCCGTTTTTCATGGCAATGGCTCTAGATGGAACTTTGGTAAGCCTTTCCGGCCACTTGGAAATTGTTCCCAAAGCATAATCTCCTTTGACGGATGATGGCCTCGTAACACACTTTTTCAGTTTATAATACCTAATATAAAGAGAAATAACAAAGACAAGAAATCAGTTCTGTCTTTCACATGATTTCATTTAAAAGTAAAACTTCTCCACAAAAATACGACAAGAAAAGCTCACCATGCATCACTTGGGGCAACAGACTCATCACACAACTCAAGCCCAAACTCATTCTGGCTGGGTAGACATGAATCTCCAACGGGCTTCTTCCAAATGACAGTGTTACCATCAACCGCAATTAGCTCATAACACAAAGCTCTGGCCACGGCCTGAAGATCAGCCCATTCTTTGTCTTGTTTAGGCCATTGTACAGGTGGCCCAGATATTACAAGATACCCTCCAGGACGTAATAACCTATCTACTTCAATGAAGTAAGTTGCATCTGCAGACAAATCGCCAAGCTCGATAAATATAATTGCTGCTACATGTTGCAACACATAAAACAAAAGAAAAGTTGTATAACCCAAGGGACTTACTGTAAGCCGTAAAAGGAATCAAGCATCGGGAACAATGCATCAGATCAAAGGAGTAGGCAGGAAATGGGAGTCTACGAGTGCCAAGCATTGCAACAAATGCAGGCACTCCTCTTTCCAAAGCGAATTGAATTTGCGATTTATGTGAATCTCTTGGAGCAAAGGACAAAGCTAGAATGCCTTGAGATAGTAGAGTGCCTCCAAAACTTGCTACCTAAGAAGATTCACAAGTAGCAATTGTAACAATACAGAGAAAAACATGAAAAAGGAAAAAGACTAAAGATGATAATGATGATGATGATGATGATACATACTCCGCATCCCATGTCAAGGGCAGTTCTCAAAGTTCCACCATTAAGAGGAATATACTGAGCCAGTTTCTCAATGTATTGACCTGCACCACCAGGAAACATAGTGCCACCACCTGGGAAAATGAAGTATTCCCCTTCCCTTTTCATCCATCCTTGATGACCTTTCCGATCAGCAATTTTGTTATAAGGCATATTTGCATGCCAAATCTGCAAGTTTAAACGCCAATCTTTTAAACCCCTAAAAGACATAATCTCTAGCTAAGCAAAACAAAAACACAACACAAAACTCGAACTAGCTAATAACACTATCCAGAGAACAAAATTAGCATAAATTCGAAACTAAATTCACTAATAGGCATTGATCCAATTACACAATCCTGAATTATAATCTAAAGAAAAATGAAACTCACCTTGTGCAAACTCTCAGGCCATGAAACAGGAATTTTATAACCAGAAGGCGGAGGAATCAAACAGAGAGGAGTTTCTTCAGGCAAAGGACAATGTCTCTCTCTATAGAAATTCATTTCTCTACTAAGCTGACTATTCCTTCTAGGATCTTCACAAGGCATATGATCAACAGCTTCATTAGTACAATACTCAATCGGCTGCAAATACTGACCAGCCTCAACTAAAGTCACCAATCGTTGTCGTTGCCTCGGATCTGACGCCGTCGATAGAAGTAGCGTTTGACGACCAGAAGCAGCCATGGAATCGCCAAGAGGAGTAAATAGAAGAACGAAGAAGAGAAGAACAATACCGAAAAATGTAGCGGTTACAATATCGAGGAGACTCCATTGACGAGAATTACGCTTCGATGCAGGTAGATTCAAGTGACCCATAGCTTAAGCTTGAGCTTCGAATCGACGAAACCAGATCAGATTCAAATCTAAGGGTTTATAATTAAGGAATTAAGAAATTTGGGAGATCTGATAAATTTGTCGGCGAATTAAATATTACTTAAATCGCAATCCATTGAGTGAGTGAGGAATCCATTAGAGTTCTGAGTGCTTGAGTTCGCTGAAATCAACAACACTTGTGTTTTTCAATATTTATTTATTGGATTTTTGTTTTGGGCCGTGGCCTGATGGACTTGGGCCTTACAATGTATTTTGGATTAACTACTAAGAAAAGCCTCATATTAGTGTTTCATTTTTTTGGTCGGCAAAAGCATGTTTTATTAAAAAGTCAAAAGAGAAAATTAAACATCACTAATAAGTGTAGTTACTCCGATACCAAACCTATCTTCATCCAACAATGGAATAAGATGATCTGATGGAGTACTCAAAGAATGAAAACCTAACTGTAAATCAAAAGTATGGTTGGCCAATCCGTCCGCAAGACGATTAACCTCCCTATAAATGTGAGAAAATCGGACAATCCAGTCATTTGTAAGAAAGCCATGGCACAAACGTACCAGAAACGTTAAAGGAGGAGTTTCATAGATACCTTGCGTTAAAAACTCAACCACTATCTTAGAATCCACCTCCACCTCCAATCGCGAGATACCCATCTCCCATGTGGTAAATAAACCATAATACACACCCCAAAGTTCAGCTAATGGAGCCGTACATATACCAATATTCACCACAAACCCTCGACATCAATTACCATGCTGATCTCGAATAACACCACCTGCCGTGGCTGCTCCTGGATTACCTTTGGAAACTCCATCCGCATTCAGCTTCATCCAACCCTCCTTAGGTTTCTTCCATATAATGAGTCGATTAATCTTTAAACTTTGTTGTCGTCCTTCACAGGGAAGAACTTGTACTCATTTCACCTCCGCAGCCTGATCCTGAATAAACTTAGTCCTATCTTGGCATCGCCAATCAGAGTTAAAAACGTTGCCACAACGCCATTTCCAACCCCACCAACAAGCTATAGCGAAGGTGATGGACCAAGGACACTCATGAATCAAGGAAGTATCACGCAAATTTGTATAGAACCACACCAATAATGATTGCGAAAAGAAGAGAGCTTGGAATCTGACCGGTACTAATCGCATCCATATACCTTCGATTGCCGGACAATCGTGTAAAATATGAAGAAGAGATTCCTCACCACTTCTACATACCTGACAGAGAGAAGAGGCGGACAAATGTCTACGAGATCGTTCAAGATTTGTCATGAGCACTTGGTGAGATCCAAGCCAAAGAAAGACTCGAATGCGCTCGGGAACATAGAGTTTCCAAATTATATCGAAAAAATGGCTCATATTGGGCTCAACACATGTGGTTCTAGTCAGCTCAAAATAAGCACTATGCACTGTAAAACGTCCATCATAAGTACCACCCCATGATAACCTATCCCTAGGTCCGGTAATGACATCAACAACAAGGGACCGTAGACGTAACATGACTTCATTAGGGACATTTGGAGTGATACGAGAAGAAATCCATCCCAACCCGTGCTGCCATAAATCTTGCACTTTCAATGATAAAGTCTCTGGCGGTAAAGGTTGAAGCACAATATCAACTAATCTTTCTCGACCCAACCACTTATTCGTCCAGAAGCATGTGTCCCTACCGTTACCAAGGACCCATTGAAGACCAGGTAGTACAATATCCACTAAACCCGAGCAAATACCTCTATAAATTGGAGATCATGATCCACTACGTTTTAACCAAGAGGTCGCATGAGAATCTTTAACTCTATACTTGGCCCGAAATAGACATGACCACAACGAGGAATTATCATTAAGTAATCTCCACCCTACTTTCAAAATTAGAGCTTTGTTCATAAGATTAGATTTACGGATACCTAATCCTCCCTCTTTCTTTGACTGACAAACCCTAAACCAAGCTAAAAGGTGCTATGTACGTCTCCCACCTGTGCTACCCCAAAGAAAATTACGTGAAATCTTGTCCAAGTCTGAGTGAGTTGAGGACGGCAAGACATCTGAGCTCATAGTATGAATCAGGACTAATTGTAAGACCAACTTAGTTAAAGTAATTCTACCTGCCAAGCTAAGGCACCTACTTTTCCACCCTGCCAACTTTGAGGAAATGTTTACAACTAAAACATCATGAGCCCCCTCTGGGAGAAGACATGAAGTAAAAAAGTCTAAAGCAAACTTTATCACCAAAGGGCATACAATCTCCCAACAATGTTGATAAAAAATCGGTTGAAAGCCATCGGGACCAGGGGCTTTAAATTTACTCATGCTACGCATCAAAGACTCAATGTCCAAGGCTGTAAACGGTTTCTCCAAATCCACAAGTTCATCTCGAGACAATTGCCCAAAACCATGCGAAGGTAATAAGGGTATCACCAAAGCCACATTGCAAATAGAGCGATATAAACCGCAATAATATGAACAGTTTCCACCTTCAAAACAATACTAGCATGAATGTACTGATCCGAAGAATGAAGGATCATGATATTCCCAATGCTACTTCGCCAGAGTAACCAGAGACCGCCACTCTATCCCACTTCATCTACTCAAAGCGAGTGTTCAAAACCCAAACCGCGACAAATTCGACCTGCAGCATCACCACCTGCATGAGTCTCGAAAATTGCCAAAAGATCTGTATTAAATTTCCTTAAAAGATATCTAACTGAGCGCCTGAAGGTGGGTTTATTAGCCCCCTGACAATTCCAGAAGATGTAATTTGTCATAAAAAAACCAATGGAGGAATATTATGCACTACCCAAATTCATGTTACCATCACCAAGCTCTATTTGTGCATTAGGATTCGAGGCATCATCTTGGACCTGAATCGCTAAAGTAGAATCAATATCAACAGCCATCTTTGATGAAGGTATACTCTGTGAACAAGATGCATCCGCCTCAATAGGAGTGAAAACACTTTATGGTCTACCCACATCATTCTTCTCAATCCGAAGACGTTTACCGGATTCTGATATCTCCACTTCATCATTCCTGGGTCTAAAAATAAGGCCGCGTGAAGGTCGATTAGAATTAGACTTGATTTTAAGGGTTGGACCCTTCTTCGGTTGACCCACCACCAACCCATTAGATTTCTTATCTTTAACCGTACTCGAGAAGGTCAAAGTTGTAATAGGTGTCTTCAAAAGTTTCGCCAAAGAATAGTGGGAATGATAGCTTGATCCCCACGCAACGTCCTTTCCTTGTTTCCACTAGATTCTCCCAAGCTCATACCTGAATCCTTTAATTCGAGAGAATCAAAACGATTTGAGATTGTCATTGTCGGAATTTTCGGGACTTTTGTAGTGTTTTTCCGATGAGCCGTTGGCTTTATCACCGCTGGAACCACCACCTTATCCTTGTTAGCTTCCGTTCGCTTGTCATTACGTCGCACACCGTAAGACCCTCATCATCATGAGAGGTTACACTAACTTTTTGAGCACTCAATTTCTTAGGGTCAATCGCTGGAGCAGAAGGTGGAATAGCACAAGCAGCTTGTTTCCGAGGACACGAAACATACGAGTGCCCGAACATACCACATGATGAACAAATTGTGGAAAAACCCTCGTAATTCACAAAATATCGTTCTTCATTCACCGTAACGGAACCCTTTAAGGGTTTACTTAAGTTAACTTTAACACATATTCTTGCATATCGAGCACGCGCAAAGGACAGCGTAGTGAGATCAACACGAATTGGGTTTCCCACACCTTTTGCAATATTTAGAAGAATCGCTTTTAGATAAGCCTACACAAGGACATCCAAGACTCGAATCCAAACATGTGTTCGAGTTATATCATCAACCCTAGGGTAAAAATCCGGTGACCACTCTTGTACCATAAGATAACTCCCAAAGGCACGATATGGCCCGCCGGTTAAAGCTGCTAGATATTCGTCATCTGATTCAAACCTAACCAAGAAGAACTTACGAGGCAAGTCTACCACAGATTTAGCTCTCTTCGGGTTCCACAGCTCGTTAAGTTTTCGGATCATAACCGGTAGCGAAACAGTTCTTCCTAGAACCTTCACGACTATACAACGTTTCCAAAGCCCATACATAGTTGAAACAACCTCCAGTGTAAAGGTAATAACCGCTTCACCATCCACACCATTAGGGTATTGTACCGTTACCCTATCATTCACAAACTCATCATCCATCACGCTCTCAGGGTTTGGAATGCCTCCAACATTGCTACTCTAAAGTCGCGAAGCCCGTGATATCTCTTTCTCCGGTGGTTTCCGTGGAGGAGCCTCACGAACCACTGCATCAACCATAGCCGTATCATCAATCGCACTTGAAACCCTAGTATCTCCTTCAATCGCACTCATGATCCTTTAGTATTAGTGTTTCATTGTAAGGAAACTATGTTGGTAAATGGTAACTAATGAAATAAATTAGAAAGAAAACACCTTTGACTATAGAAAATTCTGAATGGATAACATATCTTTGTTTATATTATTATAATTATAAATTTATTTTCTTATGGATCTAGTGGTTATAATTATATACATATGCAAATTTTTTTACAGATATAAATTATGGCGTTATTTTATGCAATAAATTTTAGGTTTAGTTATGAATTGAGATTTACGATTTAGTTTCTGAAAAAAAAGATTATAAATTTGTTTCCCAATAAATAATTATATATGTCAAGGATAGGTGATCTAGTGGTGTAGTCACTTTACAAATCTTTAAGACATCATATATCGAATCCCCTACATACAATAGTAGGAACATGATTTAATAGCTAGTAGGCTAGTTGACAAAAAAAAATATAATAATTATAGTCTAAACCTAATTTTTCATGATGAGCATGATTAATCTCTAAATTTGGTGAAAATGGTGGATGTCCCAAAAAATTGAAGAATATTCTCGCTTTACTTAGAGGACATAAGAAAACTAAGAAAAGAAAACTAAGAAGTTTATTTAGAGTTTATATTTTAGTATATTCCTCATTCTCTAAATTATACAGCAAATTCCTTATTTGGCAATGTTGAAGGATTACTACGATTAGTGTTAGGCCGACTCTAGGCATGTGTAAAGACTTTGCACATGGCTCGATCTCAAAATTTAATTTTTTTGGTACTATTTAGGACCCTAAATAAATTAACAACCAATTTTTTCATATATTAGAGTCATTTTTTCTTTCTTTTGCACCAGCCACCAGGACCTAATATTTTTAGAGTCGGGCCTCAATATCAATGACATATAGGTATGAGTTGAAAAAGTGTTAAATATTGACATATATAGAGCCGATGCCCGGAAGATTGGGAACTGCCTGACTTAGCCGCTACGATGGTTCATGTTTCATGGTCCTCACAAAAGCCGATCCATAGCTTAAAACCCACCCATAATTTTTTTTGTTTAAGTTATTATAATGCAGCAGGTAGGAATCGAACATAGTACTAAATCATTAGCTGAATCATCCTAACCATCAGACTGAAATAATTCGGCCTCTACTTTTTTATTCTCTTTTCTTTTTTTAGTGAAGAATAAATTGCCATTAGAATATGAAAAACATTAATATTTACGCGTCTCCGTTATAGGCTGCTATAAGCATTATAACAATATCTTTCATTTTAAGAGATTTGAAGATCATTTAATATAGAACAAAATAACACACTTCACCAACAATATTCCACATTCCGATTGTACATTAGCATTGTAATAAATTTCATCGAAGTCATTCACGTGGGAGGCGCGTCGTTTGGATGATACGCTTAACTCAAAATTCAGTATCAATCAAATCCAAAAACCAAATTTCTATAATTAGTAACACGGATTTATATATTAATCAACACTACTCTTACGCGTGTTTAGGTGATTCAAGACAATACTAGTATGTGACTAAATCATAGTGTTAAATGTACAATATATTTGCATCTCGTCTTTAAACCAATTTGAATTTAATCCATTTTTTTTTGTATCTCCTACAAGATATTACATAACTTAAGATCTACCAAAAAATGTATGATGAAAATTTTGTTTTCATCGACAAAATTTAATCTATAATTAAAATTATATTTTTTCGAAAATTTTTAATAAGTTTTTGGAATGAGATGTTTTTTCAAAAATTTATATAGATGAACACTCAATCACTTAATAAATACTTTATTATGTCATCAAATAATTAACCCATAACTATATCAACGAAATGTTATAAAATGTATATAAATTTGATAAGGAACCTACAAATATAGTTATATATCTCTAGTTTTGAAATCTTTACTTTTAATTGTAGATGTAGTTTTTAAACATAATATCTTCTAGTTAAAAAAAATCATAATGTCTTTTTTAGTTTTTTCACCAAACCAATGAAATCTTTACTTTTAATTATAAGAAAATATCTATTTTCAAATATAATATCTTTTATTTATAAAGAAAATCATAATGTCTTTAGTTTTTTCATCAAACCAATTAAAATAATTAATATTAGGAATTAGCATTTCTGTAGATAACATATTTTATGATTAATATCTATATATATGGAAAAACTCACTCGTATAGTCACATCTCACTCTCACATATTTCACTATATAAACAAAACTATTCATCTAACTAATAATAACATCACTTGCAAGTGGAACTAATAACAAAAAACCATACAATTCCAAAATAGTTTTCTCTTTTTTCTTTTCTCCGGCAAGTCATGGCCAACGAACGGTGGCCATCAAAACTCTCTCTTAAAGCAAAACACACAAATCTAAACCGCATGATTCTAATCGCGATTCTTTGCGCCGCCTCTTACTTCATCGGAATATGGCAACACTCCACCGGAAAAATCTCAAACACTTCCCCTTCAAGTCACGTGTCTTGCACGTTTCCTAATCAAACCACACCAATCCTCAACTTCGCCGCCACTCACACATCTCCGGACCCATCTCCGACGGAGACGGAAGCGCGTGTAGTTAAAATTCCATCATGTGGTGTTAAATTCTCTGAATACACACCATGTGAGTTCGTAAACCGATCTTTAAAATTCCCAAGACACAGACTCATATACAGAGAAAGACACTGTCCTCCTCAACACGAGAAACTCCGATGTCGGATTCCAGCACCGTACGGTTACACAGTACCGTTCCGGTGGCCGGAAAGTCGTGACGTGGCGTGGTTTTCAAACGTACCACATAAAGAATTAACGGTGGAGAAGAAGAATCAAAATTGGGTAAGGTATGAGAAAGATAGGTTTATATTTCCTGGAGGTGGTACGATGTTTCCACGTGGAGCTAATGCTTACATTGATGAAATCGGACGGTTGATAAATCTTAAAGATGGATCAATTAGAACAGCCATTGATACTGGATGTGGGGTAAGTAGTTCGATCATTATAACTACTCTTTCTGTTTTTTTCTTCTTAATATTCTTTGTTTGTACTATTCTTGTTGTGATATGTCTCTCTTTTCATTGGTTCTTCTTCATGGTACCATATGCATCCCATGCTTGTGATGTATTCAAATTTTTATTTTGATGCACCAATCATTGAGAAAATTATCAAAAAGACTCTTAACTTTTAAAAGCAATTGTAAAAAACCCATAATTTGTCAAATATATATAGTGGTTAGTATAATATAATTAATGATTCTAACGTAAGAGTTCTATGTAGACTTTAGAGTTATCGATCTAATTGTTAAATAAAATCTATAATTTTGGTTCAGATTCTTACAAAATTCTTGTGCTTCAAAAGTTTAAATATATATATTAATGACCTTATTAATGTATTTATTAAGATTTTATGGTTTTTTATTCAAACTAGACATTATGAGTTGTCAAATTAATTGATAGTTGTGCAGATTACATTGAAATACTCTTAATACGAATTGAAATTCCCATTTTCATATATTAATGAAAAGAGGTGTGTATTTATATCAATTGATTCACTTAGGTGACAGGTCAAGTTGGAGAAGTTTATCATAAAGTTTGTTTTATTAAAATTTCTTTTTGAAAGAAGAATTTTGGTCATAAGTTTAGTTGTGATACATTTATGACAAGAAGAATATTCTAATACAACAAAGTGAGAATGATAGATAGGATTTGTATTCTTATGGAATTATAAGCATTGAAAGTTGAACTAAGAACAAGTAGATAAAAATCAATACGATCTAATATAGAAACCATTTTTAAAAGTTTTTCTAATATTCTGTTTCTCTTAAGGGCAACAAATTGAATTAAATTCATACTTTCCATTATATATATTATTGTTTATCAGATTGTAATACTTTTAATACCTTTTAATCCCAAACAATACTGAATTGTAGGACAGCCAAGTAAATGCTGTGTGGATAGATGGTCGTTAGATTGAAATTGTGGTTTACTTAGCATCGATAGTTTCAACCTTTGCATCGAAGTAAAGTGGTCAAATGACTTTTGAAAGCTGTGTTTTTGTATCATATATGTAAATGGCTAAATTTAATTAATAGGTAGCGAGCTTTGGGGCTTATCTAATATCGAGGAACATAGTAACAATGTCGTTTGCAACAAGAGACACACATGAAGCTCAAGTCCAGTTCGCACTTGAGAGAGGAGTTCCTGCGATCATTGGAGTCTTAGCTTCCATTAGGCTCCCATTTCCGGCTAGAGCCTTTGATATAGCTCATTGCTCTCGATGTCTCATTCCATGGGGACACTATAGTAAGTTTACACTCATCATCTCTGTCACATTGTTGCGACTTGGTGTTTATGTGTGTTTTGACTGTTTGGTTTTGAGCAGATGGGACGTATTTGATAGAGGTGGATAGGGTACTGAGACCGGGTGGGTATTGGGTTTTATCCGGACCGCCGATTAATTGGCAGAAACATTGGAAGGGTTGGGAGAGAACGAGAGATGATCTTAACTCGGAGCAGTCCCAGATTGAGAGGGTCGCTAGGAGTTTGTGTTGGAAAAAACTGGTGCAGAGAGATGATCTTGCGGTATGGCAGAAACCGACTAACCATATTCACTGTAAGCTCAATCGGATAGCTCTAAAACGCCCTCCTTTCTGCCACCGGACACAGCCCGACCAGGCTTGGTAAGATCTATTATAAGTGAATGGTCACTATTAAAAGGTTGATTTGTATTTGGCTAGATCATGGTGTTTTGGGTTTTCAGGTATACTAAGCTTGAGGATTGTTTGACTCCACTGCCGGAAGTAACAGGTCCTGAGATCAAGGAAGTAGCAGGTGGGAAACTGGCAAAATGGCCTGAGAGATTGAATGCTATTCCTCCGAGGATTAAAAGTGGAAGCTTGGAAGAGATTACTGAGGATAGCTTTGTGAGCAACACAGAGACATGGCAGAGAAGAGTGTCACACTATAAGAGCTTTGACCAGCAGCTAGCGGAGACAGGAAGATATAGAAACTTACTTGACATGAATGCTTATCTTGGGGGTTTTGCCTCAGCCTTAGTTGATGATCCTGTCTGGGTCATGAACGTTGTTCCCGTGGAGGCTAATGTCAACACTCTTGGAGTTATTTACGAGCGAGGATTGATCGGAACTTATCAAAACTGGTAAAGCTCGTAATAACCAATCGAATAAGCACACTTTATTGGGAAGCTTTCATTGATTTCTCAACACTTTTTAAACAGGTGTGAAGCGATGTCAACTTACCCAAGGACTTACGATTTCATCCATGCCGATACAGTGTTCAGTCTGTACAAAGACAAATGTGACATAGAAGATATCTTGCTAGAAATGGACAGGATTCTAAGACCAAAGGGAAGTGTTATCATCAGAGACGACATTGATGTGTTGACCAAAGTGAAGAAGATTACAGATGCAATGCAATGGGAAGGGAGAATAGGAGATCATGAAAACGGACCTCTTGAAAGGGAGAAGATTTTGTTTCTTGTGAAGGAGTACTGGACCGTGCCTGCGCCTGATCAGTCCTCAAATTCTAGATCAGGCTGGGAATAAATCATAATTCTCCATTCTTTTTAGCTTGAAATATTTTGTACACACTAAAAGACTTTAGGAGGGGATGATCAATGAAGAAACACCCGATCAATTGTTCCAAACCGAGATTTGTAGTGAGTAAACGAACCACAGAAATCACAACAGAGTATCTGACTATTCATTTAGCTACAAACGCACTTACAAACTTACAGTACATTGAAGAACTCAACTAGTTTCTGCCGTTATCATCTCAGGTTACATTGCTGAATCCAGTAGTTCCAGAAACAACGCTTCTTGTTTGTTGGTGAGACTGAGTTCCTCAAAAGTTAAGGCACCGTCTTGAAGGCTGAAAGCACGTCGAGGATATGATCTTACCTGTTTACCATTAACATTTACACCACTTAGAAAGCTTGTGGTATCAGAAAATACTAACCAACATGCGGGTGATGGCAAAACCCAATAGAACTTGCATCGAAATAATGCACGAGAATGACCATCGCACAGTACACTACTTACCACTTTGTATGTACCAGGTTTAACTAATCCGGCAGCATCTATGAAGTCAAAAAGGTACTGCAATTCAATAAGCAACTTTTAGACAGCTGAATTATGAGAAATGTCTATCACACTAGTCACTTGAGAGTTGAGACTCAGAAACTTCACCTTGAGCTTGTCTGATTTGAGAAAGCGTCGACCATGACGGCTGCTATCTGGCATTTTAACAAGTAGAGTGATGGTATCTTCATTTTCAACTGATGGCTCGATCGGAAGCGCTGCCTTCTCCGTAGGGGAAGAACTCTCAGGTTTCTGCACAAATGAGGTACACCAAAACAGTTGTGAAACCAAAAAAACAATAGAATGTATCAGATTTCACAACAATCGTGCTTTATGATAACATATTGACTAAGCATATATAATTCAGTGGTGGTTGAAAATCTACGGATTCGCTCTGATTACAAGCCCCAAGTTGATAGGCTGAGTTTACCTCCGGATATATGGCAGACTAACTGGATTATATTCATGTCAACTTTTATTTTTCAAGTTCCAACTAGTGAATGCGCACAAGAAAATCAAATTACCTCTTCAAAGACCCCTGTATTGGGAGATTGTGACTCCATGGGAGTTCCAAGTTGATTATTATTTGAAGCTTTTTCTTTACCTACTCCACTGAATAGTGCCTTTTCCAACATTATTGCCTCCTGTAGTTCTTTTGACGGAATGCCACCCCACTAGTAATAGTCGAGTAACATCAGGGTAAGCAGAACACATGATCAACTAGAAGCTAGTCACTAAGAAGATGTTAATTTGTTCGTTGCCTTGCTACTTTGAAAGAGAACTCAACCCTGTTTTAAATAATTTACCTCTTCAAGATAAGAAGCTTCAACATTCGGGAGATCATGTCCGTACTGAGAGCTAGTATCAATAGGTTGCTTACGCCTGTCTTGCACTGAAGAGGTCCCCGGCTTCAAGTGAAAAGGTTTTAAGTTAGCAAGATAGCTAAAAGAGTTTCAGCACATTGAATCAAGGAGAAAGTTAATAAAAGTTTGGTTGACTTAGCATGTAACATGAATGTATACCAAGCATTCAAAACTATACCAATGAGCATGCATATATAGTACACGATAGATTAAGAAGCAGAAAGCTCGAAAATTGAGGCTCGTTAAGATATATCAGGTTACACACCATATCTCTGCTACTTTCATTTGTATTAGATTGACGTGAGTCATGATGCTCCTCAGAGTGAGGCATAAATTCAGCTAGCTGCTCTCGCAATGCATTTTCTTGCTCTTCCATCTGAAAGTCATTTATGCAAAAGTGAGACATCAACTATATTGGCAGGTACATAGAAGTGCAATATTTATCAATACCTCTATGGACATCGAAATTGCACGGGCAATATCCTCATCTTCCTGGTTAATGACCTCTCTCGGAGATAAAATGTTAGATGGATCCTGCATCAATAGCCAAAAAAATAAAATAATGATAGTATTTGAGGCTCACGCAAAATAAGAGCTAGCCAGGGTGAAGCTACAATACCATACATTTTCCAAACTATATCTTGTGTTGTGACGATCCTCTTGATAATCCTTCTTCGAAGCCTCAATGGCAGCTCTGATCATTTCTTCTTCTGCATCGTTGTTATAGACAGGCGATTCCATTTCCCTATGTGACCCACCATTGACATGAGATCCATAGCTCGGTGAAGTTCTAGCATAACCGTCTCCAACCTCTCCAAGTCCAGGGCGATGAATCTGATCATTTCCCCAGGTAGGGTGAGCAGGGAACCCTGTGACTTCACCTGTGTGAGATGATGGAGAAGGACTTCCAGAGAGAGAAGAGCCACTGAGCTGCCTGAAGATATTTCGTCTGTAATTGGGGTCTAGAAGCAAAGACGGTCTAAAAGCCCGAGCAGCTGAGAAGAGAGATGGAAGTGCGCCTGGAACTGGCCTAGACTCAGTACCACGGACCTGATTGTTATCTTCCACAACATTGTATTCTGAACGACTGTCTAAGCTTGTGTCACTGTCACCGTAACTGGAAAGACAAACCGAAAAGAGAAGAAGCTTACACCATGACTAATAAAATCAAAGAAGAGAAACACAAAACTCTGAAAACATACATGCTTCTTTCCACTTCTCTAAAGTGGGAATTGACAGCTTCAGTGAGGTTATTGCCATGTTCCTGGTAAAATATAACAGAAATATGAACTTGAGAACACAACAATTCGAAGATCTATACCAATAGACAAACGAAAATCGCTCCACAAATACTAATGCTGCATGTGATTTAGCAAAAACCTTAACTCACTCAATTCCATTCCATTCAAATCGATCAGCAGATTTTACTCATTTGATCGCATAACTAACCACATCTTCTCTAGATTACATACCTCAATCGAACGATTACAAAATCAATCTTGGTGAACACATTTCATGAAAGTGTCAGTCAATTCCTTTCGAAGTACCGGAGAGAAAGAGTGTAAAGAATACAACGAACCTCGAGACTCTGAATGGCCTGTGACTCAGATGCGCCAGTGATGCTCATATAAGACTGGATGGCATCTCTCGTCGGTCTCACCATCTCCGCCGGAGAACACGGTGGCTGTCAGTCTAACTCGCCGGGAAATATGGAAGTAACGGCGTTCTTATATTTGCTTTGTAAAGCAAAGAATTGGTTCAACAGATTCGAACCGACGGTGATGAGTCGGCACAAGAGTGATGTAATCACTTAATTATAATATTTCTCTAAACTACAATTAATTACAATAAACAAAATTCTTCTTACCAAACTTTTACTATTTTCTAATATAGCTTTTTTTTAGTAAACACATCGTTTATTTTTTTTTCTCCGACAACATCTTTCAATTTTTTATGATAAATAATTTACAAAGATATACTTTATATTAACAAATAATAAAGCTATACATAATTTTTTTAACATACATATTGTTATAAAAGATGTTCACTATTCTATAATTTGTTTTCCAAATTATGAAAGCTACACATAGAGAAAAAGTCAAGCCTTTCACACTATTTACTATTTACTATTGTGACAATTATATTATGACTATGAATATTAATAGTTTTGTGATATTTTATATATAATTTTGCTATGAATTTTGTTTATTACGAATCATTGTGTTTTATTCTATAACAATTTGTAACAAAATTGTTACTAAATTTATTCGTCACAAATATATTGTGACGTTTTGTTACTAATATGCATTTGTGATATTTATATTACAACCATTTACAAATCGGCACAAAATATCTTTGTGACGAAATATGTGTTTTTGTGACAAAATTTTACGTATCAATACAAATTTTTTCTTCTAGTGATTATTAATTTTATTTTAAAGTAATTTATTTATTTTTTGGTTAAAGATGTAAAATGTGTTCTTCTTCTTTGATAGTTGGATACTCATCATAACTTTATTATGGAATAATTATTATATACATTACGTATTAAATTTATCTAAATATCAATTCAATTATTTACCTTATAATTTTATTTTTCTACTTGCAAAAACAGAATTAAATCATTCTTAATTAATTAATTAAGAACAAAAACAAAAGTTGACATAATTTTAGATGAAAATGACGAGATTAACCTTGATGTTTTTTGTATGTCGGCCTGTCGTTTCCTCATATGAATCAAAACATCATCGTCTTCGAAGATCTCTCTCTTTCTCTCTGAAGTCTATTAAAAATTATAAGGTCACCATCGCTCTATCTGATTTTCGATAAGAAATTAGGTATTAATCTCATTCCATTTCTCAATTTTTCCAATTTGATTCTACATTTCGGTTATTGTTCATCGTCGATTTCATCCGATTGCGTGTAATCCTCATCGTTCTTCTTTGTTTATTATTAATTTTGATGAATATTCTAGTGTTTCTATTCTCTGAAATCTTCCTTTTGATTTATAGATTAGTGTTTATTCGTCCAATTTAAACCCTCTCTGCTTTGTTATTTCATCGCTGATCTGTTTGGATTTTCGGAAATTTGACGCAAATTTCTGTTTGTTTTCTGCCGTGGGATAAGTAAATTTATGCACTCATTATTATCGTGTATTTGAATTTTGTTAATTTCATTGTTGATCTTAAATTTTCAATTGTTTTTCGTAGGGTGAATTGAATTTGATTGCACAGGATGGATTTCGTAAACAATCTCGATACCGACACGTCTCTAACAATCCTTTCGTGTCTAGATGATCCATCAGATCTTGTTCGTGCAAGTGCTGTTTCACGTACTTGGCGAGAATTTGGTAAGTTCAGAATCCTCTTTAATGGTTGTTCATCTTCAGTGTACAGTTCCCTTCTCAATCAATGTGATTATCTGTTAATCTGAGTTGTTTATGTTAATTATTGGGTATGGTGGATTGGGTTTCCATAATACAGCTGTTAATGTTCAGAGAATGGTTTTGCACTTGCAGTGATTAATTACAATCTCTCCAAGAATCTTTGCTTGAAGTTGTTTCCTCAGCTATCTAATGTAGCTCATATCAAAGAGACAAGTAATGATATAAATGGAGAGTCCAATGAAGCCGGATCAAGCACACTCATGGATACAAGGCTACTAGAAAAAGAGCATAGGGCGTATGCTTTGTTGGCTAGAGGATGCACATTGTCGCCCATCAGAAGCTGTATTGCTGACGCCATTGTAGCTTCTAGTACTGATAATTACCCTGATGAAAGCATCTCAAACACACTTGAAGAAAGAGATCGGAATGGTCCAGCTCCTTCATATTGGTCGAGTACAGGACAACGCATAACTTCAGTGCCTGAAACACTTCTTTACAAGTTGAAGGGTGATTTGTGTGTCATTACTGAAATTAACGTTCAGCCTTTCCAAGGTACCAATGCCACCCTTCTGTAGACTTTTGTTTTTTCTGCTGTTCTAATACAATTTCTGTTGCTTAACGATTCCCATTTTTTTGCAGCTTACTTTCAGCGTGGTTCTCCGATATACTCGTCACATTATGTTCGTTTCCGGTTGGGTCACCAGAAAGACGATTCACCCCAGAACGACATTGTACAGGATAAAGAAGGTGAGCCAGATAAGAGTTCAGTTGAAAGCAATTATGTATGGACTTACACTTCACAAGAGTTTCCAATGGCTCAGGTGTGTTACACAAATCATTTGTCTTCTTTCAGCTTAATATCAAATCCTGTTCCCGACCTGTTATTAATTAAGTTTACTTTATGAGTAGGAAAATCGATTGCAGAGCTTTAAGCTTCCAGAACCTGTACTTTGCATTGGTGGGTATATGCTACTCGAGTTCCTAGGTCGAGTTCAGACACAGGAATTGGATGGCCTATACTATATCTGGTACATATTCTCTCCTTACTGGTCGAGATTGTGTTAAAATACTTTACAACTTCTGCAATTTGAAACTAGTTTATGTTGGTTATTCGTGCAGCATAGCTCATGTTAAAGTGATGGGAAGATCACTAGCAAAATCATTTAAAGTAGAGAATCTGGATGACAGTGTAAAATTTGGATTGGAGGTTCTGAGTTACGGTGATCCAAAAGAATTGGCTGAGATTGATGCAGAAGCAGGGCAAAGTCCGTTTAGGCGTATGAGAAACCTTGAACAACTCTTAAACTTCTTACACAGGCATCCACTAGACGTCGTCAACTATGTTTGGCCTGAAGACAATGAGGGAGCTGAATCAGACGATGAGGTTCTTTAATTACTGAGCTACTAAATCCAGATCTTTTTTATTTGGCTTGTTAAAAGAATCTTTAGCTGTTTCTTTCGTAAGCAGTTTTATCTTTTTTTTTTTTTCCAAAAAAGGAATATTGATTTAGTACATCATTAACAGAAAGTTAACAGCCATTTTGGCTCTCTTTTTATCTTTCGGTGTTGTAAAGATTGTCAGTCCTCGGAAGTAATAATAATTGTGTGCGAGGTACTAGTGATGGATAGTAGTACCCAATACCTGTTATTTCGGATTGCGGGTTCGGTGTTCCTGTATTCGATCAATGTTTTATAGTAAACAAAGGAGTAACGACAATGTAACCTTAGAATAAAAGACATATAAAAGACACAGACACAAGTTCAAGTTGAAATAAACCAACTACATACAAAAGATAGGACAATAATCTCATACACATAATAACGAAGCAATATGGACCTTTGTAGTTTAAGCTTTAAGCAAAACAATGAAGATCTCATTGAAAAGCTCCTGATTAGAACACTGTCCAACCTACAGATCAAATTCGAGGTCAGAGAGGCTGATTCCATCCTGCATTACTTCTTCATCCGACGATCCATCTCCATGTGTCTGCATTTGTTCCTGATCAGCAAAATTATTCTTGTTTGAAGACTCTTGCGGACTCAATGTTATCTCATGAGGATCCATAGACTCCCCAACGCTCTCTGTAGGCTGAGAATCCGTCTCTTTGAATTCATATTCCACTGTCCAAGACCAAATTTGGTTACTTCCAAGTATATACCATTATAGACCAAGACTAGCTTTAATAAACAAGAAGTTTCACATAGTCTTACACTATAACTCAAAGATCCTAAGACAAAGTAGAACTGCAACCTTAAGTAACCTAAAACAAATGCATGTATAACTTTGAAAATATTGTAATCACTCCAATATATTATTTGAGATTTGAGAGGCTCACCAAAAGCAGCTAAATCAGTGACAGGTTGAGTGGACCACTTTTTAAGTTCCTTCTCCATACAAACCGGTTCTTGCTTCATTTTCTTACTACCTTCTCCATTCTTCTTTATCTCAGTTGGTCCTTTTCTTGCTTTGTTATCTTCTTCTGAATGCGTCATAAGAGTTTTCACACTGATCATTATAAGTTACAGAAAAAATAAAGACAGAAATGTAAAAACTCAACTATAGAAGACCTCGATATTTGTTGCCTACTGTCTCTGTTAGATATGCCAGAAAATTATCTGAGGATCTCTCTCTTCCTTCAGTATTTTCCACACCAAAGTCCTCTTCTCTGTTCATGATTGATTAAAGCAATGAAGTTAATGCATCATAATCAGAAGCCTCATATAAATAGAGAAGGTGATAGAGTTAATCACATGGAAAGACCCGCAAAGGTACTTTATAAGCGGAAAGAACAATAATGAGGGGATAGGCAATCCAACGTGTTTAAATTGCAAGATGAAATTCGGAAACGTATCAAGAACAAAATATGGACCTGGATACACTTCATAAATGCAACAATGAGTCTCCACGTTTCACCATGCGCTGCGTTACAACAGATTCGAGTCAGAATCATTGAATCATTAAAAAAACTAGTAAACTACCATACATAGAAGATAGCAATTGCAAATACCTACAAAAGTGTTTATCCCACGCATGTAAAGCAGTCATTGGTCAAAGAAGCAAATTACTGAAGTGTATGGTATTCAGTTCAAGCAGAACTGGAAGGACTGCAAATTAATCAGTTAAACAAATAATCTTGCTTATGTATACTTAATTAGAACTTTAATAAAAGGAGACACTTCACAGTTAGTTTAACTAAAAACTGAAGTTTACTTGTGGACAATTCCCCATTATAGATCGTACAAAGGATTTTTAAGAAACCAGAATTTGAGATAAAAAGATGAAGAGATCGTGCAACATAACCTCAAGCTTGCAACAATTTTTATTTTAGATTCTCTCTGACAGTAACAATATGCAGAGTGCATAAGTATGTCACACTTAGCTTTCATAATGGATTCATCTCATTGGTGTCGTGAGCCCATTCTGAAAGCTAACTATTCTAGACACATTAGACCTTTTGCAATGCAGTGCGTGTTCCCAATGAATAGATACACTGAAGGTATGTAATTGCAGAATTGGGCTGGTATGATGAGTGTACACATCTGATGCTGTTTAAGAAATCCTGGTCACGATTATAGCACAAATTTAGCAAAATTTGCAGGCAAGGTTAGAACCTCAGAAGGAAAAAAGGACTGAATAAAACCTCAGAAGGCAAGAAGGACTGAATAAAACCTCAGAAGGAAATTTCTCAGCGTCAGCTCAGAAAGCATATTGATTAAGTCTTGCGCATTCATCTCATACACAAGCTAGCAGCATAGTCATCATGACATGAACGTAAGCTTTCATGTACTTCATCGACTAGAATAACAGCCTTTTAATCTTCAATTAGACCAGCTTGTTCTACACATGATTCTGCAGGCCTACAACAAAAGATATGTACATGTGCTTTAGTCTGCACAAAGTTTCTCAGCACATTAACGAATGTCTTTCACTAAATAAAGTTCTTAGAGAGAAACAATTGCACTCAAATAGAAATAAGCAAAAATACAAGCATCCTGTCAGAAGTAATAGAGCATCCACATGGCCTTCACTGTTTAGTTGGGCACAAAACCAAATTGAAGTATGATGAACATGCAGTGAAAGTGAAGATAAAACAAAAGAGCTACTGACAATTCTCGTTCATCTACTCAATGCTTTGGACTATTGGTATAACATAAAAAACAAAAGATTTTTACAGGTTTATCAACAAAAACAAAGTAACGAAACCTCTGTTTTACAAATTGTATTAATTTCTGGCAATAATAATTGAATCTCTTTTGAGGCACTACCAACTATAATAGACATCACCATGACACTGGACCTTGTGACTAGACACAAGAACTGAGTATAGAAAAGCTCCAACAAACCTTTTGGGTTTTGATTATAAAATTACCAACTAATTAAGTAAATAAGCAGAAGCTCCAAATCTTGTAAAACGTCGAGCGAAACATCCTAGGTCCCACATATTTTGTCTTATTATCTACCAAGTAACTTAATTATATTAGGCAAAAAAACTCTGTTCCTTTCTTTCTCTCAGCCTGTCATTATCTTGAGATCTCCATTAAGAAGCTGCCTCTCTCTTTCCAGTAACTCACATCAGCCACACATAAATACACTTAACACTCCTATACATTTCACTAGCCCCTTCCCTCTTTCAAGTTTGTATAAGACACAACTATCGTCAGTTCAGTGTTTTCCAAGGTCGATTACTTACCTGAGCCAAAGAGAGTGTTTCAGGATGGAACTAAGGCGAAGGATGCTCAAAGACTGCCTCTTGGAAGATTCCAATTCATGTTCCTCAAACGGGTTCAAATCAATTCCTAGAAAGGTTCCTCTCAAACCATTCCCAATGATACCAAAGAGGAAACAAACCAATGCTTTGCAGGCTATGATTAACGCCGTCAAGAACCTGCGTTCCAACGCCGTTAAATCTGCTCCATCTGGAATCTTACCAAGGAGCCTCTCGAGGCGGTTAACATACAAGAACAAAGCAGAAAACAAAGCAAGCATTACCATAGTTCGAGTCAAAGACATCGTGCGGTGGAGCTCGTCTAAGGACCTGCATGAGGACATATCACATTTGGAACCATCTCAACCTCATCAGTACACAACTAAAGTAGCGACAACAACCACAGGATCCTCTACAACCAGTGGCACATCCTGCAGCAGTTGGTGCGACTCAGATTTTACATCGGAGTTTTTACCATCATCATGGGGAAGTAACGTTGAGGAGTGTGGTGAAAAAGAAAGTGGTAAAAAAAACTTACAATGCGTCAGCGAAGATTCTTGCACAGCAGTAACAGTCGCCGACACTGAAGTGGGACCTGAGGTAAGGATACTACTATAATATTAGAGAAACTCGTACTTATAACATTAATTAATCATAGAGTTCAACTAATGCATGCATAAATTAAAAAGAAAATAGAATCAAATCAAAATTAAGAAAGAAATAACAATGTCATGTGTGATCTTATGGGTTGACTTTGCTTCAACCATAAGGTCGCCAATACTGTCTCTAAATGCACGTGCAGCTGTTCGTTTAAATAAATTCACATGAAGCCAAAATAGAAGCTGTCTTTGTCCCCGGAAAATATATAGAGTAGTATGTACAGTATCTATTAATTCATTTATGACTAGGAGTCTAACAATTTATGGAATGAGTCCCAAAAGAGTAGCTCTGCAAAATAACATATAATAAACACAATTTATTACGGTATGCACTTCAATAGTTGGATGATTTGGTGGCCTAATATGCAATGTTCATGATCAGGATGACTTACTTAGTGAAAAGGAGTACAACAGCCCCGTCTCAGTGTTTGGGATTCAGCATGAGGAATATGACGAAGTATCAGACACTTCTTTCGGTCAATGCCTTGACAATGTGGAAAGTGCGTATAGACTTCCTTCATTGCAATCAAAGCAAGTTTTCTTGTTAGATATTTTTAGACTTCTAAGTTCTGAAACACACGCTATGTAATGATTTGGCAGGAACCAAACAAAAGCTCATGCAAACAATTCAACGGTTTGAGACTTTGGCAGATATTAGTCCTTTCAATTTGGATGAATGGGCCTCAATGGATGATGATTCTTTCATAGAAGGAGGACAAGAGACAGATATCAAATATGGTGATGAGAATTGTGATACTATTGATAGAGAAACTGAAGACGAAGATGCTGATGAGGTTGAAGTGAAGGCAACTGAGCTATGGAACCGGGTAAAAGAAAGACATGCCATTTGGATCCACGAAGAACATCTGATCATGGACTATTTTAGAGATGAATTGATGCAAAGGAAAAACTCATTCCACGAAACTTACAGAGATCAAAATTTTGAGGACCAATTGGTAGGCGAGGCAAAAGGATGGTTAAAGGGGCAGAAAGAATCAGAGCTTGAACACGGAACAGGTGAACAGAGGAAACACGCATGTGCTAGAGAAATTGAAAGACGCGATTGGAATGAGAAGCAGATGAAGGAGGTGCAGGAAGAGGTGGCTGTACAGATTGGAGATGGACTCTTCAGCCTGTTAATGAATGAAACCTTAGCTGCACTCTACCAATGCTGATTCCAGTTACCTGAACATCGCAAAGAGAAACATCAATGCTTAAGTTCTACATGCCAGATAAAATCAGACACAACCTCAAACATGATTTGTGAACCAGATTCCAAAGCATAACTTGGCACTACCTTGGTAAAGAAACCTGAGACAGGAGACCATTGTAACAATCAAACTCACTCAGGTAACAAAAGTTTTAAGATTAGAAATTAGCAGGGGAAACAGTTTTGATTAGAGCTTGAACTAATAAAAGCTCAGTTTTTGGTCTACTTTTGTAAGAATGAAGCAAATGAATAATAATACAATGTACATTAACCACTAAAACATATAGGCCTATGTACTTTGTAGAACAAACAATATGTACATTCATGTCTTGCATAGATTTCAATTGCTAAACTACAACAGCTAAACCATGAACGAGTTAAAGATTTAGATTCAATCTAAACGAATTATCAAATATCATTTGTAGTCATCGCAGGAATTCAAACAAGAAGAAAACATTTAACGTAAGCGCTGATTCGCTAACACAGAGTTTCACATTAAATCCCTAAATCATAGAACAGTCGGATACATGATACGATTCAAAAATGAAGAAAGCATCTAACGATAATCAATTAGACACAAAAGTAGAACGAAATTGCAAAAATGGATGGTTGAGTCTACCCATATACACTCCGAGAAAGCAATTTCTGAAACAACCCAAAGGAGGAGATACAGGATCAGGATATCGAAGTATATAGGAAACACCAAGAAGAAAAAGATGACGAAATTATCGAAAAACTTCCATAGTCAAAATCGGAAAAGAAGAAGAGCTAATTTGAAAAAAAAAATGGAAAGACGAGGGAAAAATTAGTTCGCGACTTTACCGCTCTCTTTCTTAGGTCAGTGAAGCTCCGGTAGGTTTCTAATTTTTCGCTACAACCACAGAATTTTATGTGATTAATGGGCCCAATTTATTTTCTCATTAAGCCCATTTTATTTTCTCATCTGGCCCATTTTATTTTTCAACGGTAAAGAGCCCATTTATTATTATTTTTTATTTTTGGTTTTCTGCCTTTTAACCTAGGGGCAGGTGATAATTCCACTAAAGATAGGAGCACTTGCATGTAGAGGGATCGAGTCCTACCGCCTGCATTATGCAGGAACTTGGCTAATGGGCCGGCCAATTGTGGCCCAATATTGACAAAAAAACTGATGACTTGTTAGGTGACCTTTAGTGTAGTGGCAGACGATAAGTCCACTAAAAGCAGACGCATTTGTACATCTTGGGATCGAGTTTTACCGTATATGTGAACTTGGCTAATGAGCCGACCAATTGTGACCAAATATTAAAAAAAAAACTGATGACTTGGATAACTTGAAGATTTTTTGCATGGTTTCAAGGTGATAGTCAATTATATACCTAAAAGATTAGACAAAATGCTTATGAATCTCGAATCTTTATCGCTTATAATTCACGAAGGATGTTTTTGTTTGATTCGATAAATGTTGGGCCAAATTAGGAATATATAAAAGCTCCTGTAATGTCTATATATATCGCTATATACTTACAGCCCCAACAGATAAGATAATCTCCACAAAAAAGAATCAGTTTAATATCACATACAGCCTGAAACAATGTCACGTCCAATACCCATTGAAGCACGTCCAATACCCATTGAAGGTAAAAACTTTAAGAAAACTTTAGAGTATTATTATTATGAGTTCCAGTTTTGAATACTTAATTTTTTTGACAGAAATGGTGAGACTGTTCAAAATACGTCACACAACATCACACTTGTTCAAGATAGACAACTTCTCTAAACTCCATAACGAAACGATTGAGTCTTCTGTTTTCGAGCTCGGTGGTCACAAGTGGTGAGCGTTTTGATCTTCTTAGACATACAAAAAGAAAACAAATCTCTCTCAATGATTTTGTTTGGTATAAAATCAGGAAGCTCTATGTGTTCTCAAATGGGAAGTATTGTAATGATGGTCGAGTCTCCATCTACTTAGAGAATCAAGCTCCCATACATGTAAACTTTGAATATGTGCTCTTTGTCGTCAGTCAAAAAGAGCGAATATGGCACGATCACGGTCTCTCCATCTCTCTCTCTCCTTTCCTTCTATGCAAACCTAAGCTAAACCATATTATCATAAATTTTCAAGGCTATGAGTATAATGACTCATAAACGTATAGGTTCCCTTGAGATGTTGGTGGGAATAACAGTGGAAACCCATCATCTCAAAAATACACAACTAGACAGGTCACTTATACGAACTACATAGATGAAAACCGTTTCTGTTAGAAAGTTGTCTAACTTTGGGGTCCGATACCATATCATGAATCATGAGCTTCCAACTCTAATTGATTATGAGTGGAGTGACCAATAAACCTTTTATATTACTCAAGTAGATATTTTCAATGTGGAATATTCTAATAACCGTCAATCTTATTTTACAACCTTTTGTGTTATGTGTGCAGGAACACAAAAATTTGGTATACATTCAACATGTGTTAAAATGGGGTTTGGGAATCTTATATCTCCTGCTGATCTTGATAAAAATGGTTACCGTATTGGAGATTGTTGTATGTTTGGTGTCAAGCTTCATAGGATTAAACCTGCTAATCTCGGAACAGCTGAATGTTTAAGCTTAATTGAGAAGCCAATCAATCACAAAGTCACTTGGATGATGACCAAGTTCTCTTCTTTCCACCCTGAATACTCTCACTGTTCTAATGAATTTGTTGTTGGAAACCGGAAATGGTGATCAAATCTTAACCTAATTTTCATTTTCAAAAACACCTTGTTTCTTGCATCACACTTAACAAGTTGTGTGTGTGAATGTTTGGTCAGGAGAATTGAAGTTCATCCTAGAGGATTTGAGAAGGAAAAAGACAGATCATTTTCTGTGTATTTATTAGGACAAGGGTTTATCAACAATGCTCTAAAGACAAAAACCTTCGTGAAGTTCAAGCTTCGGGTTTACGATCAAATTACTCGGAAAAATAAGATGAAATCAGGTATATATCTATGATAACTTTAAAGCTCTGTGATGGTTAAAACAGTGTTCTGTTTATCTTTATTTTCTTGTAGGTTCGGGTTGGTTTGATACAGAACGTATAGGCTTTGCGGATTTCATGCCTCTGAAGGAGCTTAAAGAACCTTATTTAGTTAATGATAAGCTCTGTGTAGGAGTTGAGTTTGAAGCCATTTCTGTGTCTAACTCTTGTTAGCTACACTCATTGGCTTTAACAAGTCTCTTGTGAACTATAATAGCTAAGAAGTAAGTTACTGTGTTTACCTACTGAATAATGCAGACACAAACTTCGACTGAATCTTTTGCAAAACACAGCTTTTTTTTCTTTCTTTTTCGCTTAAGATGTTATTCAAATTACACACATTATCAAATTTAGCATAGATTCAATAACAAAAAAAGAGCAAAACAAAACAAGCATTTTGATGAGTTTCCTTTTTAAGATATTCTCTCATTCACTCTCACTTACACTTAGTCTTGAGGATTGAACTTGACTGTTTCACGATATATAAGCTCCTTAATGTTCTCTTCTGACAAAGAAGGTTGCTCGAAATCAAAGTTGAATGGCCTCACACACACAGGTTCTTCGTTTATATCATGCAGTGGCGCCAAATAAGGGTGGCACAAAGCCTCATCAACTACAATAGATATAAAGTTGGTTTATAACAGAACCGAAATTCAGACAATAAGCAGCAGCTGTATAAACTATACCTGTGATGCGTCTGCTTGGATCAAAGACAAGCATTTTCTCCAGCAAATCAACTGCACCAGCCGACATGATTGGGAATCTAGCAGCAAAGTTCTGTCTTGGGTACTGCGGAAGCTGTCTCACGTATCTTCTTGCATTGTCGCTTCTTAAGAATCCCAAGCTTGTATCATCAGGTGATCCTATAAGCTGCTTTTCAAAGATTCATCAACAAATGCAGAGGACCCGAGCATAAACACTAGGTGGTCGTGATTCTATGGATTAACAAATTAGATTAGATTAGATTAGATTACCTCAGTGATGAGTCTAAGCTGATGAACATAATCTTTACCGGGGAACAATGGCTCACGTGTCATTGTTTCACCAAGTATACAACCGACAGACCAAATGTCTATAGCTGCTGTGTATTCTGAGCAATTAAGGAGTAACTCTGGAGCTCTGTACCAACGTGTAACAACATATTCAGTCATGAAGTCTGTCTCGGATTTGGTCCTTGCAAGCCCGAAATCCCCAAGCTTTAGATCACAATTTGCATTCAGGAGCAAATTGCTGGGTTTTAAATCTCGATGCAATACATTAGCTGAATGCACATACTTGAGCCCACGCAACAACTGATACAGAAAGAACTGCAAAAACAGAAACCATCACCGAGACTAATTACTAAACACAACAATCCCAACTTCCAAGACCACAAAGTGATGAAAAAAAAACATAAGAATGGCTATCCTAAATTACATCTCACTTACAAGTATCGAGCAATACTAAATCTAACATTTATTTTGATCAACCTTGATCCCTGACACAAAACCAGCTTTGCTAAGCTCTTGCTTCCTCAACCAAGTAACTACTAAACTAGAAAACAGAAGATTCAT
>OVAX01000937.1:0-59478 GCA_900406405.1 Lepidium africanum | reverse complement strand
AGCTGTGTTGTAAATCCGTTGCTAAAAAACGTCCCAAATCTTACCTTTTGTTGTAGTGAAATATCCATTTGAAACTGATGTTTTTGATAGTTTTCCTACGGATTTTTTTTTGGTTTTTCGTTGTCAAAATAGAAATCCGTCTGAATTTTTTTTTTGAAGATATGTCATAAATTTATGATGAATTTTAGGTGAAAACAAAATGTAGTAATATAGGAAAGGTGGTTTTCTTTTGTCACTTGAATCTGAGTCTTAGCCAAACCGTCTCCAATCTCAAAACAATATTATGTAAAATACATGTAACTTCTTAGAATTGAATTCAAATAAATAAAACGGTAAAGATATCACTCAATATATATAGTAGTTTAAAAGTTTTTTTAAGGTGTTTTTTAATTCTTCAAACTTATACACATATTTCAAAACAAAATATTCATTAAATTTGACCCAAAAAAAAGTATTCAAACAAATTTTTTAATAAAATTGTAATGGAGATCATGTTAAAAAAAAATTTAATTGGTCGTCTAATATTATATAAGAACTTGACTAATGGATCGGTCATGACCTAATATTAACAAAAAAATTTTAATTGTGTATACTAATAAGTGACCTGACTTATGTAGGGTATTCCAAAACAAGGATTCTCTTAAATTCAAGGTTCTTATTTTAATTATCTTGTATTGTTTTTCTAATTCTCTACTGTCAGATAACAAATAACTTTACCTTAACGTAATTAAAAAACAGGAAAATAACTTAAAATCAAAAGAAAAGAAACACTTAAGGTTTCTCTTTGGAACTTGGGGTCCACTAGAATTCGTCTAAATTTGAAAACAAGAAGAAAATGTTTGGCTTTTGTCCGTGAGAGTTATTTTTATGTGATGGAAAACGACATGCCAAAAGTTTTTAGTTTTCTGCATAGATTTAAGTTGGATTTAACTAAAACTAAAATAAAAGTAGGAAACAAATGAAGCAGGGTCAACTTTCAATGTGTCCACATTTGCTATTCGACACATAACCCAAAGTACTTTTAGAACATTAATTATTAATTATAAAGTTATAATTTAACAATTTCATAATTTGTAGTGGGCTACTTCTTCGTTGAACAGCCCATTGTTTACATAAAAATCGACCTCTACAAGTCTTTTTCTTCCTGTCTAAATACTGTATAAGAGGATTTTAGGTTGTGTAGAGAAAACAAATTATTGGAGGGTTTTTTGAGTTTAGGTGCACTACAAGAAAAAAATAGATTGCAGATATAAGTTTAGATGGAAATTAATTCCATTTAAAAACATTTTATTATGTAAAGGTTTCCTGACAGAATTCGACCGAGTAAAATTTGTCTCAAGTAGTTGAAACTTATATGGTACCCCTTCAGATTAACGAGGTTATCTCATGGTAAGATAGTTTTGAAGTTTTGAAGACGGTATATACAAAATGACCAATTTTTTCTTTTAACTTGAAGATTTTACTTATTGTTTCTTTATTTCGTACTATTTTTCAGGGAATTGTATCATTTGACATATATTTTAGTTTGTAATGTGCAAAGACTTTTTCGTGATTACATTTTTGTAAATTCATCGTCATTTTCTTTTCTTCAAATTAATACAAAAGATAAAGATTGTTGAGAAAACTGTATATAACTAATAAAAATTAATTATTGAAACACAAAACCATGAGATTCAATTCATCATGATTTTGGAAGAAGTAAAAATAAATGAAATGAAAATTTTGAAAGCTTGACAAAAATAAATATAAAATGTTATATAAAGAAACCCAATTGATAAATAAAATCAAATATGACACGTTTTAAATTTAATTGACTACTCTTTGTAATTTGTAAGAAACTTCTTATATCTCTTTTCACCTAATCGTAAGAAATTTCCACAATGTTATTTTATGTTTATGCATATGAACCTAATTTTGTCATCATTTAAAATTATTCTAGTTTAAAATTAAATAATTCAGTTATCTCTTTCTTACATAGGTATTTATTATCTTTTGATCAGAAAAAGAAAATATATTTTACTATCTTAATGATTATTAAATTTTAATATTGACACATATCAAAATTTAATTGGTTAATTGACATGAACCGCAATGTTTCATGGACGTTTCCTACAAAATTTCGGACCTAAAAATAGGTTTAGACTGGTTCAATTTTCTAGATTCGGTGGAGGGTGAATACATGGGTGCTCGATGTGTCAACCGAAGTCTGTCTGCTCTACACTCGGAGATTGAAGCTGTCCTATGGGCCATGGAATCATTACTGGCGATTCAGATCTTTGAGGCAGAAATTTTGACGAATTGCGAGACGGTGTTGAAGATCTGGACAGTCCGAAAGAGTGGCCGGCTTTCCTTCTATACCACAAGGATTTTTCATGGTGAAGCTCGCTCTTTATGTCTTTGACTCTTTCTGTTATTCCTCGCATTCTCAATCATAAGGTTGATACTCTCGCACGTATTGCTAGAAAGAGTATATGATTGACCTTTGTGTACTCTATTTTTGTTTCCTCATTATTATTATTATATATATATATATGTCGTTGACAAAAAAAAAATTGACATGAACCGCAATCTTGGTAATTATAATTTTATTATGTGATTTTTATAATAACAGCTTGTTAAAGGACGCTATAAGTATTTAGATTGGTTAATATTCATTATGTAGTATTTTCTTTATCGGAATTTGACGGTAGATATTTGTCACTTTTTTTTGGTTAACATTTAACCACAACTAGCCGACACATTAGCTAAATTCATGCATAACGCAGGCAGTGAGACTTATTGCAGATATTAAGAACTACTTATGTAAATTAAATATATTTGTGTTGTATAGTTTACAATTTACACGTTCTGTAATAAGTTGAGCATATGTATTTAAGGCAAAATCTCTCCTTCGTGACTGAATGAGAAAACCTTTCTACACATCTAGGTTTTTGACATGGTATCAGAATAATAGCCTAAAATTTTATGTTCTATATCGATCCTTCTATCGATCTCCATTTTCTAATTCTCTTTCTTTGACCTAACGCATCTCAATCTACTCTTGAGGTTCGTTTTTCTGTTGTTTGGTTTTCGATGGCTGAAAATCAACCTGATCCTCCTGTCATTACTAGCAGTGCATGGTTGTGTGGAGAACACACGTCGACGAATTGACACATATGATCTCTCACCAGGGGATAATCCTGGTGCTGTGATTTCCCAACCTCAACTTCGTGGTCCCAATTACGATGAGTGGACTATGAATTTGCGGTTAGCCCTTCGAGCAAGAAAGAAATTTGGCTTTGCGGATGGATCGATCCCAAAACCTGCTGATGATGATGATATTGAAGATTGGTGGACAAACAATTCCATGGTGGTGTCTTGGATCAAACAAACGATTGCTCCGGATCTAAGTAGCTCACTATCGCATCATGAAATTTCTCATGATTTGTGGACGCATATACAAAAGCGTTTCTCGGTGAAAAATGGACAAAGAGTCTAGAGATTGAAAACAGAATTGGCGAACTGCCAACAAAAAGGGATGGTTGTCGAGGCCTATTTTGGACGACTTACTAAGCTATGGATAAGCTTAGCGGATTTTCAAAGAGTAAAACTGTAGAAGAAATCGCTCGAGAAAGAGAGGAGGACAAATTACATCAATTCCTTATGAGATTGGATGAATCTTTATTCGGTCATGTGAAGCCTTCTTCGCTCTCGAGAGAACCTTTGCGAAGCGTTAAAGATGCTTATCAAGTGGTGACACAAGATGAGGAATCAAAACGAGCCAGCAGACTTCTAGAAGAACGTAACGATACTACTAGCTTTGCGGTGCAAATTGCTTCTTATCCACGTAATCAAAAGGATAGTCGCGATAAGAACTTGGTGTGTAAGATATGTGGGAAGTCTGGTCATGTAGCTGAGAATTGTTTCTGGAAAATAGGCTATCTGGAATGGTGAGGAGATAGACCATGTCCTACGCTCAATATAACGATGAAGAATACCTCGGCTTTGATTTCAAACACCAAATGTCGTAATGGCAATACGAGTGCACATCCTTGACGTGTTGATGTTCCACATGCACATCATGCTCAGGCATCACCGGTTGTGTTTACGGCAAATTCAATAATCACTGATGCTGAATGGATTAGATTTACGGGCCTCAATGATCAGCAGTGGAAGACACTAGTTCAAATGTTAAATGAACGATCGTCTTCCTCTCGTCTATCTGGTTAGTCTCCTTCTATATCATGGATTATTGATACAGGTGTCTCAAACCACATGACTGTTAATGATAATAATTTGACCGACATGTGTGATATGGCTCCAATTTTTTATTAAGTTCCCGGATGGGAGATTTACCGTATCCACTAAGTGTGGAATGGTTCGGTTGGGAACTCAGTTACAGCTCTCCACAATGTTCTTTGTTGATGGATTACAGTGTCATCTGATCTCCGTCTCTCAGTTAACTCGTGACATAGGTTGTTTATTTCAGTTGTCTGATCGCCTTTGTGTTGTTCAGGACCACATCACATATATGCTGATCGGGGCGGGTGAACAAGAGAGGGGTCGTTATTTCTTTAGAAACATGGAGTATGTTGAAGCGGTTTTAACACCATTAGATACTGTGTCTGGAGATGTCTGGCATCGGCGTTTAGGACACCCAGCTTCTAAGGCTATGGAGATGTTATCTTTATTATCGAATAATGATAGTTGTTTTGATTCGAAGTCTTGTGACATTTGTATTCGATCCAAGCAGACTCGTGATTCTTTCCCTTTGAGTATTAATAAAACATATGGAATTTTTGAACTTGTTCACTGTGACTTATGGGGTCCATATCGGACTACATTTATGTGTGGATCACGTTTCTTTCTCACTATTGTTGATGATTTCTCCCATGTTGTATGGATTTATCTACTACCAAATAAATCGGTTGCATCATCTAAAGTCCAAAATTTTGCAGATATGGTAGAACGACAATTTGAGAAGAAGATTAAGACCATAAGGAGTGATAACAGGTCTGAGTTTCTAAGTTTACGGGACTATTTTGCTGTGAATGGGATTCTACATGAGACTTCTTGTGTTGGAACTCCACAACAGAATGGTAGAGTGGAGATAAAACATCGTAATATACTTAATGTGGCTCGTGCGTTACGTTGTCAAGCACACTTACCTATTGTATTTTGGAGCTATTGTTCTGAGACTGCGATTTATTTGATTAATCGTACTCCATCTGCTATTCCTAATGGTAATACACCTTTTGAGGTACTTTATAATCGACCTCCACCTATGAATCACTTGAGGATCTTTGGGTGTTTGTGTTATACTCATAACCAGAAACATGGAGGTGACAAATTTGCTCCAAGAGGTAACAAATCTATTTTCCTCAGGTATCCTTGTCGCCAAAAAGGATGGTGAGTTTTTGATATGGAGATTGGTGTTGTGTCTGTTTCTCGTGATGTTAAATTTATGGAAGAAATATTCCCATATGAATCTCAACATGAAGTGTCTTCATTGTCGACTCACGAGACTCAAGCACCAACTACATTCTTTGATGATTTGTTTGATGAAATGATACCACCACCACAAGTACCGTCTCCGCCTGGTCCTCCCACGGACCAGTCACCTTCACCACCTATAACAACTACTCAAGTGCATTCATCGCCAGCTGAACCTGTAACTGATTTTCCTTTACTCGTTGTAGATGAAACGCATGTTCTAGATCCTCCTCTTACACGGACTGAACCTGCAGCTTCGAATTCTATTGCACCTGAAATTGTTCTTGACAAAGGATGTCGAACTAAAGTCCCTTCCAAGAAACTACAAGACTATGTTGTGAACACGATCCATGAGGATACTGGTAGCGATTTTATTGATTCTTCTTGGTATCTTATTGATGACTACATTGATTGTCATCATTTTGCGCCTCACCATTATGCTTTTTTAGCAGCCATAGAGACTAGTGTTATTCCTAAGACATATTCTGAAGCTTTCAAAGATGAAAACTGGAGAAATACAGTATGAGGCGAGGTATATGCATTAGAAGACAATGGAACTTGGACGGTTGTTTCCTTACCACCCGGTAAGACTGCTTTGGGGTGTATGTGTGTTTTTACAATTAAATACCGTTCTGATGGTACTCTAGAACGGTATAAGGCAAGGCTGGTTGTTCTTGATAATAATCAAACATAGGGGATTTACTATGAAGAGACATTTGCACCCGTGTGCAAAATGGTTATTGTACGGTCCTTTCTCGAGGTCTCGGTCTCACATGATTGGGAAGTCCATCAGATGGACGTTCATAATGCATTTCTTCATGGTGACTTAGATGAAGAGGTTTACATTAAGTTTCCACCAGGTTTTCGGACAAATTTATCCAACTCAGGTTTGCAAGCTACACAAATCTTTGTATGGTCTTCGACACGTTCCTCGGTGTTGGTTTGCTAAGCTCACCTCTTCTCTGATTGACTACGATTTTACACAGTCATTGTCCGATTATTCTTTGTTCACGCTGAATGATCCTTCGGGCTCTCTCGCCTTACACGTCCTCGTCTATGTCGACGATTTGATAATCTCAGGCAGCTCCTTGAAACTTATCACAAAGTTTAAAAGCTACTTGAGTTCTTGCTGTCACATGAAAGATTTGGGTATTCTGAAATATTTTTTGGATATCGAAGTGGCTTGTAGCCCTACTGGTATGTACTTATCGCAGCGTAAGTATACACTTGATATAATCTCTAAAGCTGGTCTTCTTGGCGCAAAGCCGGCTTCACATCCGATTGAACAAAATCGTCGCCTTGCTCTCACGGAAACAGGTTTACTCGATGATCCTTCTCGTTATGGACGAATGGTTGGAAGATTGATTTACTTAGGTGTGACACGCCCCGAACTATCTTATGTGATACACATATTGTCTCAATTCATGACATCTCCAAGACAAGAGCATTGGGATGCGGCAATGCGCGTTGTTCGGTATCTCAAAATGCGCCCGGAACAAGGTATATTACTCCGAGCTAATACTGATCTCAAACTAGTGGCTTGGTGTGATTCAGATTAGGCTGCTTGCCCTCTAACTCGACGTTTAATTACTGCGTGGTTTATACAACTTGGTGATTCACCAATTTCTTGGAAAACATGGAAACAAGATAAAGCCATGGCTGACACGGTCAGTGAGATTCTATGGCTACAGGAATTGCTGACAACATTGGGTGTTGATTGCACGAATTTCATTCCTCTCTACTATGACAACCAGTCTGCAATGTACTTAAGTAACAATCCTGTTTTCCATGAATGAAGTAAACACATAGAGAAGGATTGCCATTTTATCCGAGATGAGATTGTTCGTGGAGTTATCTCTCCGAAACATGAATCGACTAGACAGCAAGCAGCTTGCAGGCATACTTACTAAGGTACTTGGTCGCCGAGAATTTGAGGAGTTTCTCTCCAAGTTGGGTCTTCGTGATCTTCATACTCCAACTTGAGAGAAAGGGGTAAAGACTACATATGTAAATTATATATTTGTGTTGTGTAGTTTACAATTTACATGTTGTAATTAGGTTGAGCATATGTATTTAAGACAAAGTCTCTCCATCGTGAATGAATGAAAAAAAATTTCTACACATCTAGATTTTTGACAGGACTCGATCTCTAGTGTAAGTAGATATTTGTCACTTTACATAATAGAGTATAGATCGAGTTGATAAAAAATTATATTAATATATTTTTGATTTTCAAGCTAGAACACTGATGAGCTCTTGTTTTTTTAGTTAATTAATGGTTTAATTCTTAGTTGAAAATTGAAAATAATTCACATGTCGAGTCTAGATGTTCACACATGTCAAATTTTATGAAGGGACAAAACTTTATATAATAAGATAAGCCTTGGATGAATACTTTTATTAAAGAAATCTTAACCACATGTTAGGAAAACGAAAATTTACAATGATCAATATAGCAAGTACAAATACAACGTAATTGCTAAATTGGCTAAAGAACAATTGGATAATAAGACCCTACCACCAATTTTAAAGATGATCCTTTCAATGTAAAGATTGATTAGGCAAGGTAATGATGTCTTGCGATTATGATTTGAAACTTAAATAAACTCTAATTTATCTTGTCATGATCTCACAACATTATGGTATTTGGCCAAGTACACTCATCTTGTTCTAACTTTGCTAACATTTAGTGGCCATTGAATTTTGTCTAAAGATTTGAAACCGTTGCGACAAATTTCCCATTAGAAAAAGGATAATCATGATGAGTAATAGCTTAGCTTTAGAAAAGAAAGTCATAAAGAAAAAGCTGACCTTAGTGCTTCTCATAAGTGGATACAGAATTTTTTCTTTAATATATATTTGTTATGTAATGGGTCTAATTAATAAAGAGTATAGATAAGATTTGTGGTTTGAATGATTTCAATTATTTTTTCCAGATTAATTGGGGTGCAAATGAAAAGCTTTTATCAAATGGTTTCTATATTTTTGACCAATTGTGATCAAACTGATACTAAATGGATGATTTTTTTTTCAAATACTATATAGATGATAATGGGGAAGTGTTTTTTATCTATCAATTACACGTAATCTAGCCATTTTTTTCCTTTGCTTGATTTGGGATCAATAGTCAGTGGTTCCTCTAGTACACTACCAATTCTATGCTCCTTGTATCTATTTTCTTTTAGATAGATTTGTTTTTGGTTGATTTTAAAGAGATGCTTTAGATTTGTCTGTCAAAAAGGCTGGTGAAAGCTCGCTAGAGTTACTCTAGAGGTTCCAATGCTTGTTTCATAGTCGGGGTCAGAAGCTTCACCGATTGTGTTGTGGTAGGTTGCAAAGGCTCTATCGTATTGGATCCGCGCTTACGCATTTTAAGCAGGAATTCTCACCATAGCTTTTCACACTAAGATGTTTAGACAACATGATTAAGTTTGATCAAAGTCTGATATATATCATAGTTTTATCAAGGCATTAATCGATTGGGTATTTTTTGACTTTGCTAATTTTCAAAAAAATTAGTGGGACCTTTCTTACCAGATTAAAAGTCTTAATCTTCATTTGTAAGGTATTTTAGTTCACTACAATAAGTTTTTATCATCACTTTTAGCTTTGTATTGCTTTGCGATGACTTTCAGTCTTAAGGTGCGGGGTAGTAATTTTTCAAATCTGTATCATTAATTGTTTTAGGCAAGTAATTTTTTTATATTCGTTTTATATAACGTCTCTCTTTTGAACTTGTGTTTATGTTTTTGAGGATTTTTTTTTTTTTTCTGTCCACTTATGTGTTCAACGCTTATAGTTTCGTTAACTTCCATCGTAGTAATTTCATTTTGGTTTATTAATATAGGAGTATGAATATTTTAGTGAAATATGTGATTATTAATTAACAACCAGTCAATTTTATTTAGTCATGTCGACATAGTTAATTTTTCTTTTGTCGACATACGTTTAATAAATTTAATAAATTTCTATTTACAATATCCACACAATATTTACCTTTCAATAAAAAGTAACATATTGTGGAACGACACGAAGTGAGTGGGGTTCAATCAAGTCATGCATGCATATCTTAATTGCTGATTCAGTGAGTTTTAATGTTTTCCTTGAAATTATCAAATTGTAGTCAACTACTACATGATGTACTCGTTGGAATTAGCTAGCCTTTTATTTCAAAGTCAACTTAGATTTCTCGATCATGCACAACAATATTACAGCTTTTTTATTGCAATAGTACAACTATTCTTTATTATAGTATAATGGCTATTCACTCTCTGTTTGAGATTTTTTTTCTATCTGTATTAATCTTAAGTACTCTCTTGACAGATTTTTATTATATTCGAATACAAATAATGCAATAATTTTTATCAAAAAAAAAATCTTTCTTAACTCATAAAAAATAATAATAATGCAATAATTTATATTCTGTTTGCTTGCTAATGTTTTTTCTTAACTCATCCATTGCATTTCAATAGAAAATCTTTTACAAACTTTTAATAAAAAAAACTTTTAGTTTTGATTGTTTTGTTTAGACGTTAACCGATGTGCTGCCATGTGGGGGTTTAGCTATTCGATTCAGCATGGTAATTTTTCATTCTGTTTTTAGTAACTCTTTTCTTATCAATTTCAGTAATAATTAATAAAATACGATTTTTAATTTTAAAAAAGAAACATGCATGACCGATAGGATCCAAAAGAGATTTCAAGAGTGTGAAATAGTTTTGGTTTTCTTCCTTAATTTTTTATCAACTGATTTGATACTTTATTTGTATTATCAATAGAAGAGAACTTCCTAGTTAGAGCATATCCAACTCATCTTTATATTTGTCACCTCTATATTTGTCACTAAATGTTATTTTAGAGTAAAATTTTTTCTAACTCATCTTTATTTTTGTCTCTAAAATAGTGGAATACTATTTTTTTCTATATTTAGGAAAATATTATTTATTTCTCTAAAATAGAGGTGAAATCAGTCCATTAATTTTTTATAAATAATATAATTAGTTAGTTATAAACAATTGGTACACCATTATAAACAATTGTAAAAAATGCGAACATGATTATTAATTTTGGAAGGATTCATACAATATTTTTAATTTTAAGCTAGCGATATTGTGATACAAAATATTGTGATTTCGATCAAACAAGATTAGCTAGTGATTTTGTTTTTTTAATTTTAAGCAATAAGTAGTAATAACTTAATACTCTAGTAAATTATTTCCGGTTCCACCAAAATCGGTAAAATATTGTCCAAACGAAGTAGATGGAAGAGGAGCTTGTTGATTTTGTTGATGTCCACCTCACTTTTGTAAAATATGTGCTTGTTCACTCCGCATAAATGTATGAATATTAGGGTCTTGAATGGAATTCAAATCACAAAATAAAATTTTGTTTTCTTCCTTTAGCTTTTTCAGAGCAAAATTTTTATCTTGAATCTCGAATGATGTTCTTTTGTGTGTTTGTCTTCTTAAATTACTCCAAAAATTATTTATTTCCTTCTTCTAAAGTGTTGATAACCGCACTTGTTTGATCAACAAGTTTATAAGAAATATTTTTAGTTTGATTAAATATATTTATTTGAATAATATAATTAAATATATTTGTGGAAAGTTTTGAATGAATAAAATAAACTGGGTTTAATTGTAGTTTTTATAAATAAAAACATATTAATTGTAAATATTAAATAGAATATACTTTAAAATATTTTTTTAGAGTGAAAAATAGAAGAATACATTGGAGTAAAAGACATCTCTACAATAAAATTTCTCAATTTTAAAATAAAAAATAGAGAAATATATTGGAGATGGTCTTGGCCCTCTAACATTCTAGACCAACAAGTCTACTCTAGAATTTAAAGTATAATAGATAAGTCAAAGTAATAAAGACCTGTAAAAATTTCTTAATTTCCTGGAATCCTTCAAAAGTAGTGTGAATGTTGGTGAGTCGGCTGTTTTTTCATCATTTTCATGATCTATATGAAAATCCACTTCTAAATACCGTAGTTATATCATGTTCACTATCGCCTATAACAGCTATGGATTTTCTTCCTTATTACTTCGCAAATTCCGACAATGAGAAATTGAAAGTTAATGCATTAAAGTCAATACTTCTTTAGATAGTGGGAGGCTGTTCACCATAAAACAAAAGTAATTATGAAACCAAATATTCGGTCAATTACAGATCAACGCCCATTTCTTTAATAATTTTTCTCTTATTGTTTTACATATAAACCTATCTATTTTTTTTTTCTTAAAAAAATAATTATTATAGGCCTATCTAGTTTATAATTATATATAATTATATTGTTTTAACCCTTTTGATTTTGCCAAAGGTCTTTTGTTTCACATTGTCAACACAATGGACCACATGATTTAAAGACAATGACCTTATTTTTATATTATATAACATGATTTCAATAGAATCTGATATGTGGTAACTATGTTATTTACCACATCACAGATTCACAAGATACGTTATTTAGTCTATAGGATTTAGGACACATGATTTCTGTTCATATTATGTATTATTCATGTATAATATCTATTCTTATCATGTAGAGACACATAAATCTCTAAAGACAATTAAAAAACAATAAAAAAATATTCTACCAATATTAATTTTAATAAGAGCTAATGTTTTTGCATTACGACGTAAAGGATGATCCATGAACAACACAATTTGTAATATAAAATAAATTAAACAATCTGTTTAAATTAATATCATATTACTGAATCTTTATATCTTTTACAGTTTCAAATTAGATGGTGATGTAGAGAGCTGCAGGCACCAATACAATTAAGAAAAACAGAATTAAAAACTGTTAACAGTGGATTTATATATAAACTAATATATATCAAAATTAAAATAATAATAATAATGAAGAAGTCAGCATCAGCCTAATTCAGTAGATAAACTATTATATATATATACACACATATAGAAGAGATGAGTGTTCATACTTCATCGAGATCTCAGATCACTCCAATACTATTCTCTAGAATCTGCTCTTCTTAAAAAATAAAATAAAAGAGTCAAACAATAAGATTAAGATTGAGAAGAAACAAACTATTTTTCTCTCTTCAAAAGCATAAAATCATCCATGGCTTCAACTTTTAAGCTCTCTATCATCTTCCTCACCTTCCTCCTCTTCTCTCTGGTTTGTTCATCTCTTTCAATATATTATTGATATATATATATATATATGTATGATTTATTTCTTATCTATATATATATATGTGTGTGTGTTATGCATGTATTGAAATCATTATTTACTATTAGAATCTCACAACATAATCACATAATTTGTAATTGTGTCACACAAATTTACATAAGATTAAGTTTAAGACAAAACTTTATTCTCTTCAACAGAATGGTAAGTCTTTATACTGTAAGAATGTTGCAACATGTTCATGGAACAGATTTTTTGTTTCATGTGGTTCTGATGACATTGTTGGAAAGAAAAAAAAGTCTTCAATGAATATAATATTTAGATCTTTTTAAAGTTTGCGGTAAATAAAAAATATTGATTTGGTTTTGTGTTTCTTAAATGTAGTGGGTCGTGGAGGCACACACATGGAGAAAGCTGGGATTAACAAACAAGCAAAAAGGACAAAATAATAGTTATTTGCTCAAAAATGGTGAATTTGATGATCCTACATTGTACATGTATTTCACATTGAATGATCTCAAAGTAGGAACCAAATTACGAGTTTTTTTCGACAATAACGATCTTCAAACACTTCCTCCACTTCTCACAAGACAAGAAGCTAATCTCATTCCTTTCAGCAAGACAAAGCTTGACTTCTTACTTGATCACTTCTCTATTACCAAAGAGTCTGCTCAAGGGAAAGCTATAAAGGAGACATTAGGACGTTGTGATGCTAAAGCTGTTGAAGGAGAACATAAGTTTTGTGCTACTTCCCTGGAGTCAATGATTGATCTTGTGAAAGAAACAATGGGGTCTAATGCAGATCTCAAAGTCTTGACGACTAAAATGAAGGTACCAACCGGGAAATCTATAAGTTTTGCTTTGCATAACTATACATTCCTTGAAGAACCTAAGGAACTTGTTGGATCAAAGATGTTGGGATGTCATAGAGTGGCATACCCTTATGTTGTTTACTATTGCCATGGACATAAAGGTGGAAGCAGGACCTTTGAAGTTAAATTGGTGACAGACGACGGGAAACAACGTGTTGTTGGACCCGCCGTCTGTCATATGGACACATCCACTTGGGACGTGGATCATGTAGCCTTTAAGGTGTTGAAGATGGAACCAGGGTCAGCTCCTGTTTGCCATTTCTTCCCACTTGATAACCTTGTGTGGATAACAAAGTAAGAAGATAGATTTAGCTTCTAATGTAATGTGATTATGTGTTGTAATAACTATGAGTTAAAAGAATGAGAGAGTGTTGTTGGCTTTGGTGTTGGATCTCTTTTTGTGACTTTGCACCAGTGTGAAATATGTTCCATGTAACCAATATATCTCATGCGTCCTAATATAATATAATACTATATACATATATATATATATATATATCACTATGAGTGTAGTGGCTTTCGGTCCATGAAATTTATGTCCGGTTTTCGAAGTTTTCGCATTTTGTATCGAAGTGAGTTAAGTCTAGGTGCGTTAAATATATGATTTTGAAACTTGCCTAGGATGCTTACAATTTAATGTGGTCTGCACAAATGTTAACATCCTAATTAATAAGGGTTTGTGCAAAAACCATTTTGTGTGAGCAACTTTAAAACTTTGATTAATTTGTAAGTCAATAGAGTTGAAGTAGAAAAAACAAATTTTAGATAAGCTTTTAACACGATTCACCTTATAATTAAGGGAGTGTAAATGAATAGAGAAGACTTATAAAAAAGCCTCTTCCTACAAAAGTTCTGAATTTTTTGTAAATTATGCATAATATTAGGCTCTAATTTAATAAGATTATCCTAGGCAATTTTTTTATAATATATATATATATATATATATCCACATGATAATCGTAAATAAACATTCATTTTTACGTAAAGAAATGATATTTTGTAAAATGTAAAAATCTGAAAAGCAGCATAACAAAGTTAAAATTTTTTGAAAAGTGGTTATGATGTTTATAAAAACGTTTTGTCTAGGGAAATTACATTCTAAAAGTCACGGAGCAGTCCCATCGACATTTGACATTACGTGTATTTCCACATTATATTATTTGATATCTAGGGGTTTTGGATTTTGGATTAGAGATTGTCGTGACAAAAAAAAATGTTTTGCTTTTGCTCTAGTAGTTTTTAATGTTTGTTTATGTAAAGTGTTATAGTTCATGTATAAAAATATATGACGCTGATAGTATCGACTGAAAAAAGTTATTTTCTGTCTCAATGTATATTTACCTATTGATTAATGGATCAATTTGTGAAATAACCATAAATAAGTACATAATTAAGAAAATGAAAATTGTAGAAGTGAAATTAACAATCTGACTTTCGTTTACTCATTTACCCCTAGTGACTTAGCAATATAATGTTTCGTTTGTACGTATAATAATATTATTAACAGGATAATATTTTGTTTGTACATATATAAATAACGGTGAGAATTATGATGAATATGAGAGGTTATCATAATTTTTAATGTAACCGTACAAATTTTAAGATAAATGTATAATATAAATAATAACGTGATAATAATATTGTTAGCAATGTGTTGTTAGTAAACAATAACATTTTTTTTCCTCTTTGTTACTTTGCCAATTTTCACATTATCCGTGGTCAGTTCTTGCAATTCCTCTGGATTAATCTCTTTTTAGTAAAAGTTGAATAGCTGAATGGTATGTCAATTGAATAGCTGAATTTTGAAATAGTGGAATCATATGAACAGAATTATTAGAACAGCTGAACAACACTGAACGAAATTATGAAACAGTTGAACGGATTAAAACACACAAATGGTATTTTTTTGTNACAGTTGAACGGATTAAAACACACAAATGGTATTTTTTTGTTGAATAACTGAATCATGAAATAAATACTACTAAATTACGAAAATGAATATTAAATATATATTAAAAATACCAATACTCGTTTTTTAAAACCAAAATCCAAAAAAATCAAATAAGTTTTAACCAATTGACGTGTAATAACATTTGCATAGAAGTGGCTTCCACTCCAAAAAACAATTTCTCTATACATACACAGGTGGTTTTCACTTGCACGCTGTGTATTATTTTTCTCGGTTTCGATGTATTCTTTGTTATTTTATGTGTTTCACTGGTTTGTGTTATTGGCCTTGTTGGTTGCTGATGTCTTCCATGTATAATTGCAATCTTAGATGTTGTTGCCGATGAGGTAAGCGTAGCTCTCTTCCACTTCCTGCTAATGACTTCATATTAAAAATTTAGATTTGAGCATGTGTTGCTTCTTATCATTCTGCAGTAATGCTGAATGTGTCTCTGTGAATATGAAGATGGAGTTCAACTAAGATATCTCGTAAAAATGTAAAAAAAGAAAGAAAGTAGATGAATCAAGTTTTGTATAAACTACTTAAAAATCTAAATCGTGCAGGATAGATTTGAAAAATACTTCTTAATTTTAATTTTTTTTCATTATGTGTGTGTTATTATAAATTGTATGTTTTTGGCGGAATCACGTAAAAAAAGTACGTACCATTCGACTCCTTAATATGTATCAAAGTTTACGTAGTGAATTAGAAACTTAGTTTGTTTATGTATGTTTTATACGCTGTGGTATAGTTTTCGTATGGATTACTTTTTGTTGACAAAAATAACAAAATCTCATACAAATCTCAAGAGATTTTTGTCAAAATCTAATGAGATAAATAAAATTTTGTCCCTTTGTAAAAACATATAATATACACATCTGTTAACTTTTCACTTTGTATAATACTGAAAACCATAATTACAACTGTAGATTTAAACTAATGCACTACTTGCCCAAATGTATATTGGGCTTCTAGTTTGTTGGGCTATGTCGATTGACTATCTTATAAATTTTGTATATTGTAAGACTCAATTACAAAATAAGAAAAAAAGAATTTAAAATATTTTAAATTGAAGATAAACTTAAAAATCGTAAATAAAATCTAACTTAACGTGTGTTAAAAAAAAATCTAACTTAATTCTGAAATTGTAATTCAAAATTATACTTTTGTTATATGTAATTCAAAATTTGAAAAGTTTCTAGAAGGTTGATAACAATCTGTTTAAAAAATCAGTAATTTGAATTAATCAAAGTTTTAAAATGAAAGATCCTTTTTATTTCTTTATCTGTTGTTAATAGAAAACTGAATTTTATCTTGTGGTTAAAAGTTATGCAGCATTTCTCACCAAAATTTGATTTTGGAGTTTTGAGTTTGGATCGGGCTTGTTGATTTTACTGTGGACAAAACAAAGTTTCATTTTAACTTTTAACAGTTTTAAATGTTTGTTTATGAGCAATACACGCCAAGAATTTCCATTGATTTTTTTTTTGTCTCTTCATATATATAATATCTAAGTGTTGATTAATCTGTTAATTTCAAGTTGAATTTAACATATATCAAAAATGTTTATGTAGTGATTTAGAAATTTATTTTGTATATGTATGTTCATAAATTATGGTACAATTTTTATATGGCAACACACAATACTAATAGTTTAGGTTAAAAAACTTCTAGTCAATTTTTTAGTTGAAAATGTGAAGTTTTAATCCGGTTCTCCAATGGTAGAGGTTCGTTAATTGAAAATGTCAAAATAATAATAATAATGAAGAAGTCAATATAAAATTTAGCTATATAACATAACAACTTCACATTTTCAGATATTCTGAATATTTATTCATTTTTGCATTTACTTGGTTTAATTTTCTTTTTGCTTTTAATAAAATTTTTAAATGTTTATACATGGTATTATTATTCGTTTATGAAAAACACACAACACATATTTAACAAACTCCATTTACTTGCAAGTTGAATTCAGTATATATGTATATATACAATGTAGTAATTTGAATGTATATTTATGCATTGTGGTCTAAACTAATGTAGTTATGTTATATAAAATTTAGTTATATAACATAACTTTTAATTATTACATTTTTTTGACAAAAATAACAAAATATCATGGAAATTTAAAGAAATTTTATCAAAATCTACTAGATAAAATATATAATATATACATCGGTTAATTATTCACAATTTGTATAATTGGTATACACAAGCTAATTCTGAAACCATAATTACAAATGTAGATTCAACTTATGGACTACTTACCAACTGATTATCTATAAATTATCCATTGTATTTTTTTTACCGTCAAATTATCCATTGTATAAGACTCTATTTACCAAAAAAAATAAAATAATAATCGACAAAAAAAACTAAATAATCATAACTTACCGCAGTACAATAAGTACGTCAGCTAGACGACAAAATAAAAAATCTGAAAATATATAGTAATTCAAACTTTGAGGTTAAATTCGAAAGAACAGTTATTTGTATAATTTTCGTTAACAAATAGGGAAATAACAGAAAATATACTCTCTTTTTTTCTCTTTATTTTTACCGTTTATTCTCTTTATTATATATCTTCGTCGTTTCTCACACACAGTGTACAATCAACAGGCATAACAGAAAACACTGCGACTCCATTTTTTTCTCTCATCGTTTTTGTCTTTTTCCTTCCTTTTGGTTTCGTACTACAAACATGGATGATCAGAACGGTGAAGCGAATCCTCGCAACGAGGAGGAAAACGAAGAGGTGAGCAGCGATGAAGAAGTTGATGATGAACTTTCCCTAAGCTTAGGTTCAACTTCGTATTCCTCGCAGATCTCGTCGTCGATGACGCCATCGCTTCATCTAGCTCAATCATCACCATCGTTTGCTTCTTCTCCTTTTGCTTTGTTCAACCAAATATATGGATCTCAAGTTTCAGGTTTCACTCCTCCGGTTATACCAACGGAACCGGTATCGTACCAAGGGATTCAGATTAACGATCAACAACCAGACGGAAATCAAAACGCCGACGTGATTCAACCACCGCCATATCCATGGGCGACGAGTAGACGAGCAGCGGTACAAAGCCTTGAGAATCTCGAAGCGAAACGGATCACATCCATCACCGGAGAAGTAGAATGCAAACGCTGCGACAAAAGGTATCAAGTAAGCTACAATCTAAGGGATAAATTCACGGAGGTTGAGAATATATTCAGGAGAATGATAAGGCTAATGAGGAATCGAGCTCCAAGGTTCTGGACAAATCCAGAACCAAAGAAATGTGAGCTTTGTGGCCATGAAAAATGTGTGAAACCAGTGATTCCTCAACGGAAATGTGAGATTAATTGGTTGTTTTTGTTTCTGGGACAAACATTGGGTTTCTGTACATTGGAACAGCTTAAGAATTTCTGCAAACATAGCAAAAGTCATCGTACTGGAGCTAAAGATCGAGTCCTTTACTTAACCTATCTGGGTCTCTGCAAGATGCTTAAGCCTAATGAAGATCTCTTTAACGTCAAAGAGACCATTGAACGGTGAGTTTTATTAATTTTGTATTGTTGTTCTTATAGATTCTAAATTTTGGTTTTGATTCAGCAGATAAATACACTTTGGATTGCTGGAAGATTTGGCACTTGGAATTGTTGCTACGTTTGGTTTGAATAATTACATTTGCATATTGCATGGTTTTATTATCTCTATCGTTGTGTTTTCTTCTTCAATGCATTTCTGGTTTTTTTCATTTAGGGTTTCATATTAGGATCTCACTAATATCTTATGGTTTTATCAAGTGTTATCTCTATCTTTTACGTCTGAGTTTCGAATTCTCTCTTATCATAAATAAAAGATATTATTCATATGATTTTCTTGTGGACCCAAGTATATATTACAACCTTTTTTTTTTCTTAACTAATTAGTTTACATAGACGGAAAAAAAACTAATTAGTTTACATTTTTTAAAATTTGGGTTTTTCTTTCTTGTAAAAATGCTTAAAATGTTTTATACAAAATAATATGGTCAATCGGTCTAAATCTAATAGTTTATTTAATATATTGCAATTTCAAAATTAATTTAGAATCTTTAAATATGTATCATACATTTTGTTTTGTTTTTTTGCAGTCGCTATGTTGTAAAAAACTAATAGAGAAATAGTTTAATACTATTGATTTTAAAACAAAGTTAAATAATTATATAGGACATTATAACAAAGATAACAAATTTAGATGTAAGTCAACATAACAAAAAGTTCTAAGATAACACAACATATCAAGTTTTCTAACTACAATTCAACAAACTGAAGTATAAGCAAAAGGCAAATCATTATATATAATTTTGTTTGATGAAATTTAATACCTTGCAAGACCGATTCGTCAATTCATAGAGAAAACTAACAAAATATGGAGTTAGTAATACATCTATCAATGAAATTTGCATCTAAACGAGACAAAAATTACAAGGAAAGCTAGTGGAATAGAGAAGCAAACATTCTTCAAATATCTAATGCTGTCGAGAACCTAATAGCCACACTGTCACTCATAAATAACCGGAATAAACCGAAAGTAACGTGGATCGGATTTTGGTTAGATTTGTTAATTTTCTAATGTTCGGTCTGGTTAAGACCGATTAATTGGTTTAAGACCACTGAGGTGTTTTACTGATTTACCCCTTACTTATATCTTCCACAACGGACAAATTACAGAGAGAGAAGAAAAAAAGACGAAGTAAAGAAAAGAAAGGAACAAAGGAAATGGTGACTCAAGCGACCCACAAGCCTTTCCATGACTGCTTCTTCTTCCAACAAAGAGGCATGAATTGACGAAATACGATTCTACAGCATCTTTCTACGCTTACATTTATGATTTTCCGCCATTGGTGGATCGTACGAGATTTTGACTCGATCTTCAGGCAGATCTGATCGCGGAAATTCTCCATTTCAGTTAAATTTTCCCTTGGCGCTCGTTTTTATTTTTTGTTGATCGGAGATGGAGGCATTGACGGAACTTTGCGACATTATAGCGCAGAATCCGAAGCAGTTCTCGGAGAAATTGGCTTGGATATGTGGTCGTTGTCCTCAAACGGAATGGCTTCTCGCTGAATCGCCCAGGGTTTCTCGGAGTCATCTCAACGCAGTTTTAGCCGTTGCTAGGATCATTTCAAAAAATCCAGAATCAACCGATAATCGTGCTAAATCCGTCGTGAAGGAGTTTATAAGCGCCGTGCCTGCGTCGTTCCGCCGTTCTTTTTGGCCACATTCGTATCCTTTGCAGTCGATATCTGTGTTCTATTGTGACTTCTTGAAGTACCTTGCTTGTGCAGCGGATCTATCGCCGGAATTTGGTACCGAGGTTGCTAGGTTTACAGGGGAAGTTGTAATAGCCGCCACGAGTTGCGGTGAGAGCGATGGTGATCCATCAATTTCTAAGGCTTTCCTGGTCGCACTTTCTCAGAAATTTCCGTCAATTCTGCAGTCTGATGGGGATAAGTTGATAACAATGTTGCTTGATCAGTTTGTTGTGAACCGTGCTCCTGCGTCCCCCAAAGAGCAGCGGCAGCAGAACTCGGCAAACTCTGATACTTCGTCTCAGGGCTCTCCCAGTAGTGCTAACCGTTATCCCTCGGGAAAAAATGACGTGTCTAGTCCTAGTGACGAGGTCGCTAGCCTCGGTTCAAATGCGTCCTCTAAGAGTTCCTCGTCTGTTATGGTGAATGGGGGTAGTATTGTGTGGAAGAGTGGTGTTGATCAGCTAAGTTTTGGATACAGCGAAGGGAGTGGAGGTGCTAACCCTGTTTTTAGACAACAATTGGCTTCGTTTGAGGATGAATCCATTGAGAGCTTGGAGAAGCAAGAGATTGCCTTTAGATTGATAACTCATATTTTGGACAAAGTTAAAATTGACTCCAAGCTTCAGGATCAGGTGCGATTTATAGCGAAGAGGCAGCTCCAGTCCATGTCTGCTTTTTTGAAGGTAATGCTTTTCTTGTCTTGATGAAACATGGTATTTCCTAAATTAGTCCCTGAAATGGATGTGCTAGAGACAATGTATTTTGGTGAAGTAATCCATTTTACTGTTAAAATGTGGCCTTGTTTTCATGAGGGTTGGTATGATGATGCTTACCAAGCCGATCTTGATTGGAGTATGGATTTCTTAGAAGAGATGATGATTTTGTTTCTGCCTTTTGTTTTACAGTCAAGAAAACGAGACTGGAATGAACAAGGCCCAGTTTTGAAAACTAGAGTCAATGCCAAACTGTCTGTTTATCAGGCTGCAGCGAAAATGAAAATTAAGAGCTTGGTGTCTCTTGAAACAGATGGAAAAACTTCTAAAAGGTTGGTTCTGGAGACTCTTGCATTGCTATTGGATGCTGCAGATGCCTGCTTGACATCAGTGTGGCGGAAAATGAAGGCCTGTGAAGAGCTTTTTGGCTCTCTGCTTTCTGGGATTGCAAAGATTGCAGTTGCAAGAGGAGGACAGCCGCTTCGTGTGTTGCTCATCCGACTTAAACCACTCGTACTGGCTGTCTGTGCGCAGGTAATTTTTGTTTTGTCTTAACCTATACGAGTAACATTTTCTAATCAACTGATGGGTATTTTCATCGCGTTTAGAGGTACATAAAAGTATTATCGAACACATCATGTGCCAAGTCTACTGAAAATAATTTTTTAGTTCGTTTTAACTTTAAACTTAGAGAAAATAAGCTCCTTTTTATTTGTATTATCTGTTGGAACAGCCGGATACTTGGGTGAGCAATCATAAAGGGGCTATGCTTGAGAGTGTATTTAATACTAGTTGCGAGATTATTGAATCTGGCTGGGCCAAGGACCGAGCTCCAGTGGACACCTTCATTATGGGGTTAGCTTCCAGTATCCGTGAAAGAAATGACTATGAAGAACAGGTATTCTAAACCTTTCCCTTAACCTGGAGAAACAATTTTACCTTGCCCTTAGCTAGTTGATTTGCCTTTCTTGTGTTGTATTGCAATATCAGCTTTCCAATAAGGTTCATCACTTGGTGTCTAGGTTGATAGAGAGAAGCAAGTGCCTGCTGTACAGCTTAATGTGATTCGTTTGCTAGCTGATCTCAATGTTGCTGTTAAGAAGCCTGACGTAGCTGACATGATTCTGCCACTTTTTATTGAAAGTCTCGAAGAGGGTGATGCGTCGACTCCTAGCATTTTGCGACTCCAAGTATGGTTCCAGTTTCTACAGTGATAGCTGGTTAACTATCAATTAGTATCATATATATGACACTTTCTCAAACTTTGGAAAATGAGAAACTGCTACCATCCATATCGTTTTTTGTTTGAGTTTTGACATCAATTTTTTGCAATTATGCCAATTTGTACAGCTTCTTGATGCTGTTTCTCGGATAGCAACATTAGGGTTCGAAAAGTCTTATCGTGAGACAGTAGTTCTGATGACCAGAAGTTACTTGAGCAAGCTATCAAGTGTAGGATCTGTAGAAAGCAAAACATCTGCACCAGAAGCCACAACCGAGCGTGTAGAGGTACATGTCTTTTGATACATGGTAGTTTGCTATTTCTTTCTTTCTTTCGTTTTTTTTTTTTTTAAATATATATGAGACTGATGCTCACAGATCCAAATGTCATGTAGACTCTACCTGCAGGTTTTCTTACAATTGCCAGTGGTCTTATGGATACAAAATTGCGTTCAGACTATCGCCATCGTTTGCTTTCCTTGTGTTCAGATGTAGGCTTGGCTGCTGAGTCCAAAAGTGGAGGGTAATTATATAATGATCTTAGTTTGAATAAAATTTGAGTTTCTTTCACTGTTTATGGCATAGTCTAAATTTTGGCTGTTCTCTGTTGGATTAAAGAAACTAAGTAAACTGCGAAAATCTACTGGCGGCAGCTTTTTCCTTTTACGCTATGTCACTATATAGTTTCTTTCACTGTTTATGGTTTAGTCTAAATTTGAACTGTTTTCTTGTTGGATAATGTATTTTGGTTTTAAAAAAACTAAGTAGATTGGAGAATCTACTGGCAACAGCTTTTGCTTTCTACTATAGGTTACTAGCACAAATAATTCAATGGCCAATGTTTTGTTCATGCTATTTAATTCTTCATTTTGCCTAAAAGTTAATATTACCAAAAATTATCCATAGAAAGTTTCTCCAAAAAAATCGTTTCCTTGATACTGACTGGAATATTTATTGTGTGCTTCATTTTCTTCAAGGAGTGGTGTGGATTTTTTAGGGCCTCTTCTTCCTGCAGTTGCGGAAATATGTTCGGATTTTGATCCTACTTTAGATGTGGAACCTTCACTTTTAAAGTTGTTCCGCAATCTTTGGTTCTATATAGCCCTTTTTGGCTTAGCACCTCCCATTTTGAAAGCTCCGACACCAGCAGTGAAGTCAACCTCCAATTCAGTGAACAGTGCGGGAAGCATGAGTGCAGTTGCTTTGCAAGCTGTGGGAGGGCCTTACATGTGGGACAGTCAGTGGGCTCTGGCTGTTCAGCGGATCGCCCAAGGCACTCCCCCCCTTGTAAGTTAGTAGGTTATCTTTATAATTGAATTTGTGGTTCACCGTTTATTATCATTTAATCAAGTACTGAGTCTTACACCTCCCAGGAGATACTTGTTCTGTTGTCTAATTCTAAGTAGTTGAGCATTGTTCTTTGTAGGTCGTCAGTTCTGTAAAATGGCTGGAAGACGAATTAGAACTCAATGCGCTTCATAATCCTGGTAGTCGTCGAGGTAATGGAAATGAGAAAGTAGCTTCAACGCAGAGACTTGCTCTTTCAACTGCCTTAGGTGGCCGAGTTGACGTTGCATCAATGAGCACCATCTCAGGTTCAAACAAACAAGAAGTTTCTTACAATATCTGCTAAGTGGGATGTGGCCATCTTTGATACTTAGAAACCTCTTTCTTCAAATTCTTTCAGGAGTGAAGGCTACCTATTTGCTTGCTGTCGCTTTTTTGGAGATCATACGTTTTATTAGCAACGGGGGCATCCTTAATGGTGACTCAAGTGTATCTGCATCTAGAAGTGCCTTCAGTTGTGTGTTTGAATATCTGAAAACTCCAAATCTTACTCCTGCGGTTTCTCAGTGTTTGACAGCAATTGTGCATCGAGCCTTTGAAACAGCAGTCTCATGGCTGGTATGTAGATACCTGGTTTTAGTATCTTAGCTCATCTTTTCGAGGACCTTTTGGTGCCAACTCAGTGCAGTCATTCTGTCCTTTTGTATATGCATTTGGGTCGTTTTGTCACCAATTACCAGCTTTGCATTTCTGTGTTTTATTTCTGTGTCTTTTTCTAAACATTCTAACAGTAAACGAATGATACAAAAACTTTTATCGTATTTCAGGAAGATCGAATATCTCTTACTGGAAAAGATGCTCGTAATAGAGAATTGACAACGTATGCACATGCATGTTTTCTCATAAAGAGTATGTCACAGAGAGATGAACACATTCGAGATATCTCTGCGAATCTGTTGACTCAGCTACGGGATAAGTTTCCTCAGGTAAAAACATATGTGTATACAATCATCCCGTTCAAAAGATCATATGTAGGTTCACCATTTTATCAGAGAAAAATGAGGTGATATATTGCGAATTTGGAAATCTATTTCCCAATTTTTCCAAAACCCAGATTTGTGAAGTTAACGTAGTCTTGGAGTACTACTATACAAACGCATAAAATGGATAATAGGCAAAATTAAAATTGGGGAACTAATTGGCCATTTTCCCATTCCAATATCTTGCATGTATTCCATTGATGATATGATGAAGAGATAGAGTTATGTTTAGTCATGTTTGGTATTTTAGTGAGATTATTAACAGAAGATATACCATGAATAAGACATGTACTGCATTGAATATATCAAATTCTTATAATTATAATTCACATTTAGTTTTACATCGACAATAGTAACTGGCTTGATCCTTAAGTGCTTTTCTTCTCACTCGTGTGCCATAAATTCCTGTGTTATCCATGGCAGACCCTTTTCTTTTTCTCTGAATCTAGCTTTTCGTGTGTTTGTCTTTTTATTAATTTCTTACAAATGATCAACTCTCATCTTAATTTCCATTATACGTCAGTGGTGTAGTCTGTTTGTTTTTAAAATCTATAAATAATTTTGTGATTTCTGTTCTCATGTCTACCATGGAAATTTTGGTCACGGTTGACTTTCTCTACATATTGCCTCTCCGCTGTACAGTGATTAGTTCTTCTGTTAATGTCTTTTGCTACTTCTGCTGAATTTTTTATTCTTAAATTTTCCATCGTGTTTACTCTCTGTATATGGCTGAACTATACCTCCAGGAAGTGTTTGTCTGCTTATGCCTTTTTCAACTATCCTTTTGGAAAGTATCCTCATGCTCCATAGATTGACTAACAATGAGAAAACTGCAGGTCCTCTGGCACTCATCGTGTCTGGATAGTTTGCTTTTTTCTGTTCATGACAGTACACCTTCAACTGTTGTTAATGATCCCGCTTGGACTGCTGCTGTGCGATCCTTATACCAGAAAGTTGTTCGAGAATGGATCATAATATCGCTTTCATATGCTCCATGCACTAGTCAGGGTTTGCTTCAGGTTTCCTTCTTCTTGGCAATATGTGTTGTTTTCTATTTACTGTAGAGATAAAGTTCCTTTCTCTGTTCTGTTGTAGTCTCATGTTATACTTCCTTCTTCTGTCTCTAATATAGTTTTAGAATCTTATATTACATGAATTGTTGAAAGTAGCTCGACCTACTTTTTCTCTCCTTCTTACTAATGTAATTGCTATTTGTATTTTTCTCTATTAGATCCTTGGTCCTTTCAGATGTACATTTTGATGAGTTTAGTTTCTGAGATTGTCATGAGTCTGTTTTGTTGCACAAACGACCTATGAATTGCTTCGGATATAGGTGCTTAAGTTGTTGTTCAGGATTCTTTTTATCTATATTCTCATTGCATGGCTCATCCGTGGTTTCTACGTGTGTAAGATAAGATTGCTCGTGTTGTTCCATTGAGTTACAATAGAGTTTCACGTTTCATCTCTGTTTTTAATATGCACCTCAGGATAAGCTATGCAAAGCGAACACATGGCAGAGAGCACAGACTACAACTGATGTGGTTTCTCTTCTCTCTGAGATAAAGATTGGAACTGGGAAAAATGAAATTTGGTCTGGGATAAGAACTGCCAATATTCCAGCTGTGATGGCTGCAGCTGCTGCAGCATCAGGAGCAAACTTAAAAGTTTCTGAAGCCTTTAACTTAGAGGTACTGGGTACTGGTGTAGTCAGTGCAACGGTAAAGTGCAACCATGCTGGAGAAATTGCTGGCATGCGAAGGTTGTACAACAGTATTGGTGGATTCCAATCTGCCTCAACGCCTAGTGGTTTTGGTGGTGGACTTCAAAGATTAATATCTGGGGCATTTTCCCAGGCACCACAACCAGATGATGATTCATTTAATGAGATGTTAATTGCCAGATTCGTGCGTCTCCTTCAGCAATTTGTTAATACTGCTGAAAAAGGTGGAGAGGTGGACAAGTCGCAATTTCGAGAAACTTGTTCTCAAGCTACTGCACTACTTTTGTCAAACCTGGTAAGGTTTTCTAACCAAGATCAGAGGGACTCTGTTTATTTACGTGGTGGAGGGGAAGGAGCACATTCTTAACTTTCTTATTGTTGCATCAGGGTGGTGAATCAAAAACAAATGTGGAAGGCTTTTCCCAGTTACTGCGTCTCCTTTGTTGGTGTCCAGCATATATATCTACTCCGGATGCTATGGAAACTGGAATTTTTATATGGACCTGGTTGGTATCTGCTGCTCCTCAATTGGTATCTCTTGTCCTTGCCGAGCTTGTTGATGCATGGATATGGACAATTGATACAAAGCGAGGACTCTTTGCATCTGATGTGAGATACTCTGGCCCAGCTGCGAAATTGAGGCCCCAGCTTGCTCCTGGAGAACCAGAAGATCAACCTGAAAGTGATCCTGTTGACCAGATAGTCGCTCACAGACTGTGGCTTGGATTTTTGATTGATCGTTTTGAGGTTAGGATTTGTTCCCCCTTTTTTTTCTTATACAAAGAGAAGTCGCGTATGTGGTTTATCGTATTTCTTCTTCCGTCATTGGTTAAGACAGTGTTGAGTATTATAACTGTTGAGTTGTCCTATGATCCTTGTTGAATCAGTATTACTGTTCTGTAATTCTTTGAAAATACTGCAGTTTTGAAATAATCTGATCTCACCTGGAAATATGGTTGCTGATCATCAAATAAGCAGATAACGTGTATTTTATTATGACAATGTTTTTTAGGTTGTTCGACATAATAGTGCGGAGCAACTCTTGCTGTTAGGTCGGATGTTACAACGGAGTACAGACCTTGATTGGTGCTTTACTCGCCACCCGGCAGCTGCTGGTACCTTCTTTTCTTTGATGCTACTTGGACTGAAGTTCTGCTCATGCCAAACACAAGGCAATATGCAGAAATTTAGATCTGGACTCCAGCTATTAGAAGATCGAATCTACAGGTCACTTTTCGTGAATGCCCTTTGCACCATACATATTGTTCTGCTTTCTTAATGGACATCTCTCAGCCTGACCTCTAAATTTGGCTGCACAAACTTGATAATTTTTTCGGCTGTAGGATTTAACTTGATTTTGCTTTGCACAACACATTGAAAAGCCTGGACTAGTATCTGCTATGTTAATAGCTCTGTCGTAGGTTGAGAACAATCTTGAAGTAGCTATATTTTAAGCTCTATGTTATCTTAGCCGTCTAATATAGCATTTTCGAGTTGCTTGGTCAATTTTAGTATCTCTGATGTTCCTTTATTTTCAAAACTTTTTCCAGGACTTCGTTGGGCTGGTTTTCTCATCAGCCAGAGTGGTATGATGTAAATATTCCAAATTTTTGTCAGAGTGAAGCTCTATCTGTTTCAGTTTTCGTTCACTTCCTATCAAGCGAGCTATCAGATTTAAGTCAATCTGATTCCAAGGGAAAACCTCGCGAAAGTGGGAATTTGATTGATGTGGTAAGGCAACCATTTGTGATTTTTTATATTTTCTCCTGGTACATTTGACCATAAACAATGATATTTCTTCGGGCTGAATGTCTACAGACTGATCAGTATCATCCTGTCTGGGGTGAGATGGACAACTATGCTGCGGGAAAAGAGAAAAGGAAGCAATTGCTTTTAATGCTCTGCCAACATGAAGCTGACAGGCTTGAAGTTTGGGCACAACCTATTAGTTCCAAGTAATATTCAGCTTCTTTTACAAATACTTTCTCTTCCTGGTAGTCTTCTTTTACTGACATCTTTGATATTTGTTCTTTCAAATGGCAACCATATGTGCAGGGACAGTCCATACTCACGGCTCAAAATAAGCTCTGAGAAATGGACTGAATATGCTAAAACAGCCTTTTCAGTGGACCCTCGACTTGCTTTATCAGTCGCCTCAAGATTTCCAGCAAATGCTATTTTGAAATCCGAAGTCAGTCAGTTGGTTCAGGTATGAATAGACTAGGCAGAGGCTATACTTCCTCAAGACCGTAGAAAGATTTTTTTACATATTGTAGTTTAAAATAGATATACTGTACATCTTGTATTAGGTTAAAAACCAGTGAGGCATGATGCAACTAAAAAATCTGGCATGGTACTTTTATTTGAATAATTTAGTGAAGAACTAAAATTTGTGTGGAGAATCAGTTTGCTAGGATTGTACATGCTCTGAAAATTGGTATCAAAAATATAATTTGAAATCATGTAATATGCGTTTCTCACTGTTAATCTTTCTTGCAGACACACATAGTAGATCTTCGTACTATTCCTGAGGCATTGCCGTATTTTGTTACGCCCAAAAATGTTGAAGAGAACTCAATGCTGTTGCAGCAGCTACCACACTGGGCTGCTTGTTCAATTACACAGGCTCTTGAGTTCCTCACTCCTGCTTATAGGGGACATCCACGTGTCATGGCATATGTCTTGAGAGTTTTGGAGTCCTACCCTCCTGAAAAAGTTACATTTTTCATGCCGCAGTTGGTGCAGTCTCTGCGCTATGATGAAGGGGTAAGTCTTATCATGCAAATCTTAATATTCTATACTACTTCGCTCTCTCTCTCAGCAGTTTAAGGACTAAACTATGTTAAATGTATAATTTGGCGTGTAGAAGGCACATCTTAATATGTAAAGTTTAATCATATGGCCTAATTAGTGCAGTCTACGTCAGCTTGTATACATGTTTTTTCTTCTTCTTAGTCTCGGATAGAAATGCTGCATTTGGTGGATTATAGCAATTCTTTGAACTCATCCAATTATGGTGCTAATGTGGAATTACCAGCCCTAAAACCTTTTCTTCTTCGTCTTTCATCTAAATTAAATGCTTTTTCCTAACTTCATAATTAGTGCTAGATTATGAAATTCACATTTTCAAAACTTGTTTAATCTTGTTGTAGTTAGTTTGATTGCTTGAGATTCTTGTCACAGCTTTATCTTCAAACGCTGTAAAGATAACACTTCTACTGGGACGGGATTTTGTGTGATGCCTTACTTGAGTTTTCTTTCCCTTTTCCTGGTTCTGTAATGTATAATAGTTTGATTTCTTTTCGAATGCAGAGGCTGGTTGAAGGGTATCTTCTTAGAGCTACCCAAAGAAGCGACATATTTGCCCATATTCTCATTTGGCATTTGCAGGTAAATTTGTCATATTGGACTTTACAAGATCTTAACTTTGCTTGAAACCTCTACAGAGAGATATTAATTTCAAGTTCTATTCTCAAAATGTCAGGGTGAGTCTGTTCAGGAAACTCCAAAGGATGGTTCTATTGATAAGGTTTGCCAACTATCGTTTGCTGCTTATATATCATGGGTGATAGTTTATATAATCTTCATTTACTACTGTTTGGCTAGTCAAGTGTTTATGTTATCGTTGATTTGTGGCATAAAGATCTTTCATAACACTGAATTTCATTGCCTTAATTATGGAAAGCAGTATTCTCAGTTGCAATAATTATGATCTGCCGTAGAAAACACCTGCAAAGTCTTTTGGTTAGATTATAATTTCACTTGTTATATAATACTGAAAACATCTTGATGCAGCAATTGATCACTGGTTATATATAAGCACATAATTCCGAGATCTTGAAATTGGGAATTATGACTGCATATATAGTTCTGTATCAGCATGTCTTTGTTTTTGAAAGTATCTTTTGGACGAAAGATGTAGTGAGACAGAGAGTAGGTTGTTTAGCTGTAGATAGAGTTAAAAATTTAGTTCTATAGCTTTATACTGGTCGACTGAGAAAATCTGAGTTCACCTGTTATTTCTGCAATCTATCAGAATGCAGCATTCCAAGAAATTTTGCCAGAGGTTCGGCAGCATATCATTGATGGTTTCACTCCCAACGCCTTGGACATGTTCACTAGAGAGTTTGACTTCTTTGACAAGGTTACATCCATTTCTGGGGTGCTATTTCCTCTTCCAAAGGAAGAACGCAGAGCCGGTATCAGGAGGTAGCATTCTAAATCTAATAAGACCTTGTCGTGGTAGAGATGGCTCTGTGTGTGTTTGATGCAAAGGTAATCTTATACACTTTCCATTGCAGGGAGTTAGAGAAAATTGAAATGCAGGGAGATGACCTTTATTTGCCAACTGCGCCGAACAAGCTTGTTAGGGGTATCCGTGTAGACAGTGGTATACCCTTACAGTCAGCTGCCAAAGTTCCTATCATGATCACTTTTAACGTTGTTGATCGTGATGGTGACCACAATGATGTAAAACCACAGGCTTGCATTTTCAAGGTTTGCCTTCGCATGATTTATAATACCTATGTTCGTAGGTCGACATGAAAGCCATTCTACTATAATGTTTCTGATAGTATATTCAGTACAGAAAAGTCATGCTCTACCACTTGTTTAAGTAAATGTAGGTAGAGAAACATAGAAACAAACTAGCCACTGGTTTCAAGACATTTATAGCCTGCACCAGTTGGTGTTTACTGTGAGTGTGAATAAACTCTCTTGTATTCAGGTTGGAGATGATTGCCGGCAAGATGTTCTTGCCCTTCAAGTGATATCTCTCCTTAGAGATATATTTCAAGCCGTTGGTCTTAATATTTATCTATTTCCATATGGAGTACTCCCAACTGGTGCCGAGAGGGGAATAATTGAGGTAAAGCTCAATCTTGTATTTATAATCTTCAACTCCTGGCTCGGTAAATTAGATTTGGTGGTATAAGAACTTTCATGAATCAAATGGTCATCTCTTTTTTCACAGGTTGTGCCTAATACACGAAGCAGAAGTCAAATGGGTGAAACAACCGACGGTGGTTTGTATGAGATTTTTCAACAAGACTATGGACCAGTTGGCTCAACCACCTTTGAAACAGCACGGGAGAACTTCCTCATCAGCAGTGCCGGCTATGCAGTGGCTAGTCTTTTACTCCAGCCCAAAGACAGGCACAACGGAAATCTTCTTTTCGACGAGTATGTTTCCTATATTGTGCTTTCCCTTTGTTCTTTCCACTTGGTGCAATGTCAAATTTAAACAAAAACTCTCTATAATGTGAAAAGCTGCATGAAGCGAACACAACTAGTAGATTGACTAGTGTTTATACGCCAATGCAGCTCTGGAAGACTTGTCCACATCGACTTTGGTTTCATATTGGAAACTTCACCTGGTGGAAACATGCGGTTCGAGAGTGCTCATTTCAAACTAAGCCACGAAATGACTCAATTGCTAGATCCCTCAGGTGTTATGAAGAGCAAAACATGGCATCAATTTGTGAGGTAATTCCAGACTCTCTATCCTTGAAAACATTTAGGTTTTGAAATCTAAACTCTGTTTCTTTGTGCAATATAAAGCTTGTGTGTTAAAGGATACTTAGCTGCTCGACGATACATGGACGGAATCATCAGTACGGTACAAATGATGCTAGACAGTGGATTACCTTGCTTTAGCAGAGGAGACCCAATCGGTAATCTAAGGAAAAGATTTCACCCAGAAATGAGTGAACGTGAAGCTGCACACTTCATGATTCATGTGTGTACCGACGCATATAACAAATGGACTACTGCTGGATACGACTTGATTCAGTATTTACAACAAGGCATCGAGAAGTAGAAGAAGAGTGATTTGAAAAAAATCCGGTTTGCTAATTTTTTCGAGGAGATTTTTTATATTACTCTTATTTGTTGTCCTAGGGTTTGGTATAGGGTCTTTGATATTTCATTGTATTTGCTCACCATGCACTGATTACTTTATTCATTTGTGTTTAACTTCTTTCTATTGCTTACTATATATCTTATATATATGCATAAAACATGTTTGGGCAAATGATTAAATATTAAAATTCGATGTTCAGACTAACCATATAGACCATGTACAATAGTTAGTAAATTCAACACCCAACTTTTTATAATTTAATACTCCATATAAGTATTTCATTTCACACCTATCAATTTTCATGATTTGGAGTTATGTCTCCAACATTTTAATTTTTTCAACATGAATTCATACATCTTATCGAATTCAACATCACCACAAACATTCGACTACCTATTTTTCAATCAAACATCGTCATTGTATCTAGTTTTTAGACGATCATAGTCTACATATGGTTTGGTATATTTAGAACGTGACTTATATTTCATTTGTACGTTTTATCTGTTTTATGCATGTAGAGTCATGTTTTGTTCCATTTATCTTACTAAGTATGAATTATACCTCAATATCTTTGTATTCTCCATGAAATTTTCAACAAAATAACATAACTGCAATTTTATGTTTATTTATATTTTCCGAACAAGATCTTCATTAGATAGAAATCAAAAGGAAGAAGACCCATACAAAGTCCTATTAACCGAAAGAGAAATTAAAAATCTATCTAAACCGGACCAGTTTAGTTGATTACAGACCAAAAGACACGATTGAAACAGACCAAAACTAACCAAAGACTCAAAAACCAGACTTGAGTGTGTTTATAGTAACTTTTCAAAAATCCATATCTACTCAAACTTTCTCTCATTTTTTTTTCTAGAAAAGTCTCTCATATATATATATATATATATGTATTTTTTTTAAGTTATCAAAGGCAGTGCGAAACAGAATGTATCCTAGCATTTTACTTGCCATAGTTCTTAAATATATTTTACAAATATAATTAAACTTATTTTAAAAATAACAATTATAAAATAATGTACAAATAATGTACGACTGCTGCGAGAATGGATCAGGAAATTGACTTCGCCAATAAACCTGTTCTCACACTCTGGGACACTGATTGTCTCGCAGCGTCCAGTGATGTTACACCTGATCAAGTATTTGGAAGAGTGACCAACACCCTTGAGCGTTTACAGCTACACAGTTCACTCAGAATGGTCGCCGCCGTGGGAGTCGAAGAGCATTCAAGAATAACCGCACCGGTGGCCGCAGCCATAAGAAAGTCTCCAATCGAGTTAGAAGTGCTTAACGATACTGACAAAGACGCAGCGGATATTTATATGAAAACTGTAGTGACAAATTTTATAGTTGATAATGTAAACGATTCAGACGTCGTAATCCTCATCTCTCACGATAAAGGATTCTATGAGATGTTTTCGCTTGCAAAGTTATTCAACTTTCGCACCTTTCTTTGGGCTCGTAAAGGAGATGAGGCAAAACATTTGAAGAGACTGATAACTGTTGATCATGCTCTGTGTTGGATAGACATCACAAGGAGTTCTGAAGCTCCCGCGAATGTGAAACTCTCCGTGAATGTGAAACTCGTCGAAGATCCAATTACTGATGTTAATCTCTGATCCAATGTTAATGCGTCTAAAATCTTTGAATTTTTTTATTTTGATGTACTTTTTGATGTACTTAATTGGATTTAATCTGATGTTAATGCATATTATATTATTACTCCTCAAGTTTAAGTTATTGTTGTATTAGTATTATACTTAAGCTCTGATCAATATTAATTAGTTGACAATAAAATGTACATATAATGTACAACTGAACGTATTTTAGCCAAAAAGATGAAGATAATGTAATTGATTGTATCGTTGCATTAGCATAAAGAGTAAACAAAGAGATTAGATCTCCCTCTCTCGAAAATCTTCTTCACTAATAATTATGGTAGCGTGTAGTCTCGATGAGAAACCACAGTTCTCTAAATCCCATAAAATGAACACATCTGCATTGTTCATCTGCAACATAAATAACCAAAAATCAATATACATACATATCTTTTTTTTTTTGTTAAAAGTTCTTCTATTGATTAAAAAATTTTACATAAAAAGTTGCAAACACAAAAACCAAAATACAAAAACAGAAAAATATAAAAACGAGAAAGCCTAAATTCAAACAAACCAATGGACCGAAATGTGAGGATAAAGTCCACAAAAACCCAGAAAACTAAGGCAATATAACTCTAGGAGTTAACATAGCTGCCGCACGCATCTACCACTGCCGGCCACTGCTAGAAAGACCAAAACCTCCAAATCACTTTATCACCATCGATTTCGTCCATACTAGAACTGATACCACAAGACGCCTAGTGGAAACTACTAGACATCATGCATGCAATACACATACATATCATTTCATCAACCAAATCTTATTCATACATATCATTTCATTAACTTTTTTTTTTTTATCTTTTCACCTATCAATTAATATGATGTGACTTTACGTCTCCACCAACTTAATTTTTCAAAATGAATAAATACACTTTATCAAATTCAACATCAGTAGACACTAGTTCACTACATCATTGTATCTAGTTTTTAGATAATTGTAAAGGGCTCATAGTCTATTAATATAGTTTGGTATATTAGAATGTGACTTATATTTATTTGTCATTATATCTATTTTATACATGTAGAGTCATGTTTTGTTCTATTTATATTACTTTATATTTATATCCCAATATCTCTGTATTCTCCATAAAATTTTAAGTGAAATAAAATCACTGCAATTTTTATATTTATTTGTATTGAATATATGAGAGATAATTTCAACTTTATATGATTGAAAAATTGAGTAAAAGAATAAGTTGAGTGTTTTTAAAGTAATTTTTGAATAAAAAATCCATATTAATAATTCACTAAAAAGTAAAAAGACAGAAACAAGAGATCAGTTGACTTTTGAGAGGATTTGAATTGACAATCGAAGAGAGTCTCTGAGAGTTCAACGATGGACCCGGTCATAATCGGTGCGCTAATTTTAGATGTTCATGCCAAGCCTTCAACTTCACCAATCTCAGGATCCACCGTTCCAGGCCAGGTTTTGTTTTACTTTTGCTTGATTTTGGCTTTTTGAGCTTTGTCTGACTTTTGCTTCATTTCTTGTTCGTAATAAATCTAGGCAATTTGCAAAAATAAAAAGAAAAAATTAATCTTTACGGATTTATCTTTCGTGTTTAGGTCTTGTTTACGCCGGGTGGTGTAGCAAGAAATGTAGCTGAGTGCATCTTCAAGCTTGGAATTAGACCTTTTATGATTGGTACCTTGGGACTTGATGGTCCAGGTTTGTTTATCAATTAGTTTCACTGATTTGTTATCTAAGAAACAACACTGCGAAGATATTGATCAGACCATTTTTTGTTCTTCCTTGGACTTAATACACAGCCAATGTCTTATTGAAAGACTGGAAGCTTTCTATTGAAGGTTAGATTTTCCCTGCAATTGCTTTAAATTCTTGTGGTTTCTTTACAAACAGATCAGTTTTGCGTTGTTTAGTAAAGCAATTGATGCAGAATTCTGTGAATAATCTATCCTTCTATTCATCTATGGGACATCAGCCATATGTATGAATTTTGCTTCATTTTTTAATGTCTAGATTCTTCAGTTAGCTTTATAGTTCTTATTTTTGTTTGGCGTCGGTTGAAAACTTCTCTAAGGTTGATGTTGCAGGAATCTTGAGACGTGAAGACATCAGTACTCCCATTGTATCGCTTGTATATGACACTAATGGAGAAGTTGCAGCTGGTGTTGCTGGTGTGGATGCAGTTGTATGTATCTTTTATCTCATACTACCACCGTATAGAATGCCTATCTAATCGATCTCGACAATTATGTTTATGTCTACTTGACCATTTTGAGTCTAAGCAATAAAAAACGAGTTTCGAACCAAAACTTTAATTAGTATTGAAGGATGTCATTGTTGTAGTTCGTTGGAGAAGTTACAATTACATTGTTTCCTCGGGCAGGAAAAGTTTCTGACACCTGAATGGATCCTGCGGTTTGAATACAATATAAGCTCTGCTCCTGTTCTTATGGTAGATGCAAATCTCAGCGTTCTTGCTTTGGAAGCATCTTGTAAATGTAATGCTTCTAGTTTCTTAGTTTGATTGTCTAATCATCCTTTTGTCTGTTGTCTTAGTTGTTTTCTTCTTGAAGTGGCTGCAGAGTTTAAGGTTCCTGTATGGTTTGAGCCTGTGTCAGTCACAAAGTCGCAGAGAATCGTTTCAATTGCCAAGTATGTGAGTGCCATGTCTCAGTACTCATGAAAGCTAGATTCTGTACATTCTCTATGTTTATTTGCAAGCCAACTGATTTAGGTTTTGTTTCCTGTAGACAACAATAGTGTCCCCAAACGAACATGAACTCATAGCAATGGCAAACGCTCTCTGCACCAGAAACTTGTTCGACCCCCTCAAAACAGAAGAAGATAAGCTTTCGATTGAAGACATATATCGCATGCTAAAGCCAGCCATTTTGGTTCTCCTTGAAAATGGTATTAAAGTAGTTATTGTAACCCTGGGGTCCAATGGAGCTCTCTTATGCTCAAAGGAAAACCCGAAAAAGGCTCTGAACATAAACAGAAAGCTCCCCAAAAGTGCAGAGATCTTTAAAAGGGTACAATCTGTATGTTCACCAAACAGGTTTTCGAAATTAGGATTGAACCAAAGCCAGAGTCTTTTTGCAATGCATTTCCCAACCATCTCAGCCAAAGTAAAGAAGCTCACTGGTGCAGGTGATTGTCTAGTAGGCGGCACAATCGCATCGCTTAGTAATGGGTTGGATCTAATCCAGAGTATAGCAGTTGGCATTGCTTCTGCTAAAGCAGCAGTTGAGTCAGATGACAATGTGCCTCCTAAGTTCAAGTTGGATCTTCTTTCTGGTAATGAACTAATTTGTTAATATGAATGAAAACCTCAACTATGGTTTAAAGTTTCTAAGCCGGTTTACGCTTTTGGGTTTGGTTTGACCGTACAGATGATGTAGAGTTCGTATACAATAGCACGAAGATGTTGTTGGTTCATCAGTCGATGCTATGAAGGTTGATCTTGTTGGTTCTTTTGCCAAAACAATCTTTGACCTTTGGGCTAAGCAAGTGTGTTATGTAACAATTATTTACAATCAAAGTTTTCATTTTAAGAGTAAAATTTAATGACAAAAGTAGTTTAGTGTGTCCCTTCGGACATATCCGAGAGAACTCGAACGGTACTGTCGTGATTCCTGCTCAGACTGAAACATGGTACACGCACACAAAACTAATAATGGTCCCAATAAAAAAAACAGTTTAGTGATACTATTTGCGTTTGACAGACGTTAAGATTGATATAGGACTCTTTTTTTGTTTTTTTTTCTTTTTTTTTTTGCCAAAAAAAGAAAGCAAATATCATAATTAATAGCTTTATTGATCTTTCTCAAATGCTTTTCTGATGAGACTAATTCCTAAATGTGATAGAAGAATGCCCTAAGATGACTTCTTGGAGTGAATTTCTTTCCTCTTCTTTTTCTTTAATCAATTATTTTCCTCTTCGTGATTTTGCTTTTTTTTCTCTTTTATTAGCAGGATAATTGAATTTTTTAAAAAAAATTGGGTGATTTGAATTCAAGTAGTGTACTATCGCTATTCTAAATTCAGTTACATCTATAGGATAGGGAAACAATGTAAAATGGCGCACACAGTATAATAATGGAAGTTAAGATTCCGGTAACATATTATCTTAAATTATTTTCGCTCTACAACTACAGGACGACTCACTTGATATTTCTTTAAATTTTTAGCATACCACTTCTCCTTTTAATCTACTATTTCACCATGTATCATAATAGTTAGTATGACATACGTTACTGCCAAATTTGATGTGATGGTCCAAATAAAGGAGCTTTAGGTATGGATAAAAGAAACTCTTATGACAGGAGCTACACTTGATATGTATGTTCAAATACAATGTTGCGAGTCTATAAACATAACGACCCTAGCTACTCGTGGCCATATATGATTCTAACACGGACCTAACGTTACAAAAATAACCCTAACATTGCAAACATTATAAGTTTTATTGGCATTTTGTTTTACTTGTGAATTATATGGCTATGGTTTCTGTTTACATATAAGGTAAATCACATGGTGAATCTTATGTTGTTGTTAACAATTAGATTGATAATGATCGATTTATAACCTAAAACTCTCCCATTTCTAATCAATATCATGCGGGATTGTACAAATTCATAGAGTCAAATTCCAGTAAAAATGATAAAGTATACATTTGACTAGCTGATAAAAACGTAATCTTCTTTTGAAAAAATTTAAGAATTATAGAAAAACTATTATACATAGTTTTTTTTGTTAAAGCTACTATTGTAAATAGTTTCTTGTTTTAGATTTTGTAAATTTTGAGAATCATACATTTTTCTTACAAACTTACCAAAATATATAAAACCAGGAAAAAAAACAATCCAACAACTTAAGTATATATAAATTTATATTCTTAAGCTATTCAGTTAAGCAGCTAATATTTGTGTAAAAATGTGTCCCCTCATTTACAGAAAAAGAAAATGTGTGCGGGTCTCATATGTATTTATCTTATCTTCTTTATCTTCACATTTGTGTGAGATTTTACATTTTTGGTATCTATTTGTTTTATATTTGTTTCTGACATCTTATGTTGTTGGATAGAGACAAATTTTGTGCTTAATAAAACATACATCTAATTAAGATATCTAACAAGTAGGTTATGATCTTGTCCAATAATGTCACTTTTTCGAATGACTATTAGCCCAATAAAATTAGATCGTATTTTATATTTTTCTCCTATTTAAGTGCAATGAAGCTTATATTTTCTAAGGGAAAAAAATGTGAAGAAATATCACACATATATAAAAAAGATTTTACAAAGAAAAAGAACCATGACTTTTTGATGAAATATCACTTTTTAAAATCTTAATATCAATTTTTAGAAAAGTTGACCCAATTTTTTTAAAGAAAATAAGAATACTTAAAAAATGGATTACAAAAATCATGAAATACTATAAATTTGAGGAAACAAAAAATTAAATATCTTCAATCTTAATCAACTTTAAATTTACGTAAACAACTAAAATTCCAAAAACTCACACGTGAACAATGATCCCAACAATGGCCGAGTAAGTTCCCGTGACCATAAGAACCAAACCCATTACAACAAGTAGTACCAAAACCACACTCTCAAACTCCAACCATCTCTTATATTTCTCACTCATTTTTAAGTAAATTACACATGGAAACACTATTGAATTAAAACTAGTCAAAAGTGCTCCAATAAGGGACATTACATACCCAAACAATGGCACAACAAGTGCAACTAATATTGTTCCTAAAACCAGTCCCATACCAATCAACATCCGAATGCTTCTCCTTTTGTAGTTTGATTGGACCAATCTTGTCTTGATAGCTTCCATGATTGGTGAAAGAACTAATGCATATTTAGTTAAGGGAATCACAATTGTGGTAGAGATTGCTATCACCGCACTTACTTTATGAGTTGGAAGATTTAAAGTGATTGGTGATTTCACTTCTTCTCCATACATTAGGTATCCAACGATTGCTATCAAACCATAGATCATTGATGATAAAGCAAAGCTTATGAAAATAACCTACATAAAATACCAAAAAAAAAAAAAACAAGTTAAGAATGATTAAAGAAGTTCATAAATGGAAATCAATCATTTCAATTAGATTTGTTTAACATATTTATAGAGTGATTTAGAATTATATATCAATATATATTGTAATTTTACGTGAATATATTAGTTTATATTGTATAAATAATAGTTTACCAAAAAAATTTGTAGTTAAATAACAGTTACAAAAATAAAATCACGACTAGTCACAAATTTTTCTACCAACAACCATGTAGCAATAAACAAATTTTGTGGCTACCGTCATAGCTATACGGTTGTTGTCAGAAAAAGTTGTGCCTAGTCAATTTAAATTTTATGGCTATTTGATAAATTTTCATGTTTATTTTAGGAAATACTTTCACTACATAAGTATATGTATTATCGTTAATATACTAGAGGCAATACAATATTTCCTATCTATCTTCTCATCACATCAACAATATTTCCATGGTAAATAAAGTACCTTAGAGAAGTGGTTTCTGTTCTTCATAGAATTGTAGATGGTTGGGAAGACAGGATGTGCTGTGTAGCAAACAAGGTACAAACTAATGGAGGTTGGAATTTCAGACCAATTGACCAAAACACCTTTGTTCTTAAACCCAACACCTTCAATAGCTCCGATCCAGACAATTGACACAAGTAATATACAAGAAACTAAAATCCCACTAGCCGAAATATACGAAAGAAAATATTGTTTTTCCAACCACATTGTTGGAACAACAATCAAGGAAGCAATAACGAGAAACAGATGTTCCTTTTCGAGTGTGAAACATTCATGAATTTGGATTTTGGTATCTGGAAACATGTGATACATATTGTCTGCTTCTAAGATCAAAATTGCGGTCGCGACTAAGTACAGTTCGATGTATAAGAAGAAAGAAACTAATAATCGACCTTTTTTCCCAAATGCTTTGTCTGCAATTTCAGGGTAACTTTGGATTGTAGGATCGAGTTTGAGACAACGTTCTATGAGTAAACCAGTATATAAAGTTGTTGCTCCGGTTAGAACAAAGAATAGAGTGCTAATCCATCCACCGGAGGAAAGTGCATAAGGAATAGCCAAGATTCCAACACCTAACACATGCAAATGTTAATTTACAATCTATTATAGGTTTTCTAGTTACAAAACTTAGTGTGAATTACGGTTATATGAAATTGTGTAATATTTTTATACCTGACAAAGAGTTCAATGTGTTGAAACAAGCGTGAACGGAGGAAATGCCAACCTCGCCGTCATTACCGCCGGAATATTCCATTTTGTTGGTTTTTACGTAAATAGTTTCTTTTTTCAGGCAAAGACTCTTAAGAGTTTCCTTTATTTGAGAAAAAAAGGTTTTGTATAATATAGTTTTGAAGTACTACATATGATTTGTGTTTAGTGTGCGTCGTATGTGTTGTATATATAGTGGACCAAATAGATCAACCGGAATAGGCCTTGACATAAAATCTGATATCTGGAACTTGAACTAAAACTGATCCGAAAATTAATTTTGGTATCTAGAACCGAACAAAATTTCTAATAGGTCTTCCATGATTATACTCGTATACATCACGTAATAATCAGAACCGAGTCGATACTAAATACATACCTGATTAACCGAAATACATGTAGATATACAGGAATATTTCAAAAAAAAAATCGGGTATTTTTCGGAATATTTAAGTATTTTTTTGAATATTCCGATACTTTTTAGTGAATTTTTTTCTTTTTTAAGATATTCGAGTATTTTTAGGTTTTCAATGTTATAAATAATATATCTATCTATAATATTATAATATTGAAGTGAGGGAGATGATAGTATTTAGGAAGATATACGTAGGAATGAGAGAATTCTTAATATAACTTTCTCTTTATTTTACTTATTTTATCCCTACATTACATGAGAAGTAAAAGTCTTTATATAGACTTAGTAAGTCGGTGGTGAAATAACAAAACATTAAAATATTATTAAAAGATAATTATGGTTTTTTGGGTCAGCAAATTATTACGAAAATCTGACACTAAACCGATTGGATTCGAACCGAGTTTCAATTCTTAAATCAAATGGATAAAAGAAATCCAAAACTTGTACCTATGCCGAAGACTGACCGGGAAATTGGTTGCTGAACCGGTTTAATATGAAACCGGTTTGGATTTAAAATCTCTCATCTTCTTCAAAACAAAACGCAAGATAATAAGATTGCCACCAAAGCTTCATCTTTTCTATCCCTACACTAAAACTCAGCACAAGCTTGAGGAATGAGAAGATAGAGCTCAATTTCTCCCAAATTTCGATAATGATATTAACACTAAACCCTAATGTATTCCATTTATCCAAACTCCATCCTCTTTCTCGACCTTCTTCGTATTTTTACAGAACGCGAAATGTCTCTCTGACTACCATTTGCAAGCTTCAGAAGCCTGAAAATGGGAAAACGATTGGGAATCAGAGAAGCAGTAACGGGAATATCACGAAGACTATTTCTCTTTCCGATGCCGCGCCGCCGGTTGCGGAAGAGACAGACGAGGAGAATTCCGGCGATCAGGTTGTTAAGGAAGGCGGTAATGGTGGAGGAGGAAATGGAAACGGATTAGGGTTTTTGAAGAGGTTACCGAGAAAGGTTTTGTCTGTTTTGTCTAATTTGCCTCTTGCTATCACAGAAATGTTCACTATTGCTGCTCTCATGGCTCTTGGTAAGTCCATAAACGTTGTGATTTCCCTTTTTTGAATGTGGTTGCTACATTTTCATCGAAAAACTGATGAAGTTTCATCTCTTTAGGCACTGTGATTGAACAAGGTGAAACCCCTGATTTCTATTTCCAAAAGTATCCAGAGGATAATCCGGTGCTAGGTTTCTTCACTTGGAGATGGATTTTTACACTTGGATTAGATCACTTGTACTCTGCTCCTATATTTCTTGGGATGTTGGTTCTTTTAGGAGCTTCACTTATGGCTTGCACTTATACTACACAGATACCTCTGGTTAAGGTTGCAAGGAGGTTTGGGTTTCTTCCTTTCTCCGTTTTGTTACTCCTTGTTTCTACAGAAGAGCTCTTCACTATGAAAAGAAACATGACTTTGGCTATTTACAGATGGAGTTTTATGAAGTCAGATGAGGCAATTAAAAAGCAGGAGTTTGCAGATACTCTTCCAAGAGCATCCATTCAAGACTTGGGAATGATTTTGATGGGTGATGGATTTGAGGTTAGGATTAGTTCTCTCCTATTCAACTTCTTCTATACGTGTCTGTAAGGTTTTTCTTCGTTAAGTAGTAGTAAGTTTTCTGTTTGTTTGTTCTGCAGGTATTTATGAAGGGTCCTTCATTATATGCTTTTAAAGGTTTAGCTGGTCGATATGCGCCTATTGGGGTACATATAGCAATGCTTCTGATTATGGTGGGTGGAACCCTTAGTGCGACCGGGAGCTTTAGAGGCTCGGTCACAGTTCCCCAAGGGCTAAACTTTGTCATGGGAGATGTCTTAGCCCCAATTGGGTTTCTCTCATTTCCAACGGATGCTTTTAATACTGAAGTTCATGTTAATCGATTCACCATGGATTATTATGACAGTGGAGAGGTGTGTCTCTTTTTATGTCTGCATTATGGAGATGTCTTGTTACCATATACAATTTGATAGAAATCTTTGTTTCGTTCTTCTGTTTTGATCTAGTGTAGATCTCACAGTATCACTCTGATCTTTCACTCCGTGACCTCAATGGTAAAGAGGTTATGAGAAAGACGATCAGCGTTAATGATCCCTTGAGATATGGTGGGGTTACCGTATACCAGACAGATTGGAGTTTCTCAGCCTTGCAGGTCAGAAAGGATGACGAAGGGCCATTCAACTTGGCTATGGCACCTATAAAGATCAATGGAGACAAGAAGTTATATGGGACCTTCTTACCAGTTGGTGATACTAATGCTCCCAATGTCAAAGGAATGTAAGCAAAAGACTATCAACTGTCATTCTTGACATAAAGGTACATTGTCTTGTATAGGCCTTAACTTTGCTCCGGTTGAGTTTTATTCAGATCTATGCTAGCTCGGGATCTACAGTCCATTGTTGTGTACGATTTAGATGGAAAGTTCGCTGGAATAAGGAGACCAAACTCGAAGCTCCCCATTGAAATCAATGGTATGAAGATCGTTATTGAGGATGCAATTGGGAGCACTGGGCTCGAGTTAAAGGTAAAAAGAATTATTCAAATGACACCGAGTTTCTTTTTATATAGTATAACATCATTTTTCTTGGTCTTGTTTCTCAGACTGACCCAGGAGTACCAGTGGTTTACGCTGGTTTTGGTGCTCTAATGCTCACAACCTGCATCAGTTACTTATCTCATTCACAGGTAAAGTTTCCCTCAAGATGATATCGATCAAAAGTCTTAGTTTTATACCAATGTGTCCCATGGACACGATATATCAGGTTTTGGACTTTTATCATCTAAATCTATTGTGATTTTTTTTTATAAGTCAATCTCTTATGTTTGTGTAAACCATCATTTGAAGATATGGGCACTACAAAACGGAACAACATTGGTTGTGGGGGGAAGAACCAACAGAGCCAAGAACCAGTTCCCTGATGACATGAATCGATTGCTCGATGAAGTTCCTGAGCTAATCCAGAAGACTTCAGTTTCTTCAAGCAATCTTGATTAGCTCTTCGAACTCTGATACATTTCAAGACAGAACCAGTAAAGTTGTACAGAATTATGAGAAGAAAAAGGTATAGTTTTCAAGAAGGCACTCTACATGTTGCAGATCATATAAGAAGAGAGACAAAGGAGCTACAGAAACTGAAACTTGAGAATTGATATGCGTGTAGGTTTTGTTCAGTGAGTCTGAGTTTCTACACCACGAAGTTAGAACATATAGACAGAGTAAATACCTTCCATTATCTTGTTTATCAAGTGATATGATATATGTATGTATTTCTAACTACAACTCCCCATCTTTAAGACTTCTATAGTGTATCTGTATGACTTTATATAGACCCAGAAGCCACTAATGATTCTGATTAGTGCAAGAAAGTGCCCTGAGCTAGCCTCTAAGCTAACCCGTCAGATATTGAACCAAGTCTTTATTTTACAGAAACAAACAAAAAAGAGAACTTGGGCTGTGAGATCGAGTGGAATAAAACGTTAAAAGCCCATCTTACAAAATTAAAAGAAACAGAGCAGAAACCCTAAACAAGGGGACTTTGCATCTGAGATTCTTAAGACGAAGATTTTGTTTCACTTTCTCCGGTGATATCTCGTCGACGTCTGAATTTTCACAAGCTTTTTGGGAGAAGACTTTGTTAATAGGAAAAAAAAGAAGATGAAGCCAGTAATAGGCACTGTGGTATCGAACAAGATGCAGAAATCGGTGGTCGTCGCCGTCGATAGACTCTTCCACAACAAACTCTTTAATCGCTACGTAAAACGCACTTCCAAATTCATGGCTCACGACGATAAAGACGCCTGCAATATCGGGGATCGAGTAATTTTCTCACACGTCCCTTCTTCCCTCTCACTCAATACAATCAAATAAGTTGGAAATCCTGTCATTTAGTTTTGAAAGTTTGTATCTTTCAATTCTAATTCCATCTACATTTTGGGTATAGCTATTGAATGTTTTCATCTGGTAAATTTGAAGAAAAATAATTCAAAATTTGGTTATGTGTAGGTGAAATTAGATCCATCAAGGCCATTGAGCAAGCATAAGCATTGGGTTGTTGCAGAAATTATCAAGAAAGCTCGAATCTATTCTCCAAAAGAAGCTGCTGCTGCTGTTGCTGCTTCTTCAGCTTCTATTGCTGACTCTTCTTCTGCTCAGTCTCAGATTCCTCCAGCTTCCACTTCTTGAGGTGATTGATTAGTCTTATGCTACAGAGTTGTCTAGTTTGAACAATTTAGTCGAATGGGAATTAACATGGATCTTCTGCCTTTATATTTCTATTAGAAGCCATTTGGACATTTTAGTGACTAGATGCTTCTTGATAGCAGATACAAATATATTAAGACTGGAAGTTATCGAATTGGCATACTTATTATTTCTTTTCCTCTTTCTGCAGCTTTGTTAGGAGAAGCGTGCATAGAGAAAGGAAACATGTCTTTGAGACAGTTTAATCATAGGTTACTGATCAACACAGTCTATCAAAGTTGATGCTTCTTTGGATCACATGTCTGTATTATTTGGTTTCTTAATGGTAATAGACAATCTGGTGATAGTTGATGAATAACACTGTTTAAGAAACCCTTATCTCCTTGTGGATCATTTTGGAAAATCAGTACATTGCAATTTCAGTAAAAATTGTGAAACAGTGATGAGTTGTTACATTCTTTCATTCCGGTTATGGAACAAGTGAAAATACGACATTGACTCTATGACAAAACTAAAGAGCAGTACCAACACAGAACTCTTCAAATGTGATTTTGACCAAGTCCAATTGCAACATCAATGTCACCTTCTTACTCTCCAAAGTCTGCTATTATTATAGGAATCTTTCCTTTAGTTAATTATCTCTATATAGAATGTTTTTGACAATGAGTCTTGATACCTACCAAGTTACAAAGATCTTAAGTTTCTCTATTAACAATTTTGTGTTTGCTACCTATCTATTTATGTTCTCGTTTTAGATCAAAGAGAAGGAAGTAACCAGAGATTGAAGAGAGAAGAAGAAAGAGACAGAAACCAAGTCAAGAAAGCTAATGTTGCTGCAAATTGGTATCTGTTACAGATTGTTGGAGGGCAAGAGGATTCGTCTGATCTCAGAATATCAACAACACTAGCTGCTGATGAAGCTGAAGCCAACGCTAGAACAGACACCACCTGCAAATATAAATGATGGTTAATTCAGATCGGAACAAATACTTTTGTGTTTTTTCCCTCAGTACGCGTTTAGATATGTAATCGTGTTACCCAATCACCAATAGAGATAGCGAGAAGGATCCGTGGCTTTCGAAGTGGTTGCTGAAGAAGAACACAGTAGATATCTACCATTGCTAATGTCAAATTCCATGGTATAGCCAAAGACATGATCATCACCAAGTAGCTACATATATGTTGAAAAGATTACTAGGGTGGTGTCTGATCATAAATTCGAATAAAGAATCTAGAATTACGAGTTATTTACCAGAAAGCAGTGAATCGGTAGAATCGAACACCGATGGTCATAAAGAGAAGAGAGCCAAACGCTAAGAACGTTTGTCCAACTCTTAAGGAAAGGCTTGCGGTTGTGCCCACAGAACCAGGCACCTCCACCATCACCACTTTTGCTTGTGTAGCACGCTTGCCTCAGAACTCGATTAAGATCGTAACTTTTAACATGGGTTTGGTAAATCTTATGGTGTATTCAATTAAATCATCTGGGTTTTCGTTTTCTGGTGAAATCAAAGAAATGACGATCATGATGATGACAAAGAAGAAAACAGAATAAAAGAGAGACAAGTTGAGAGTGTTTCTGGTGCGCACGTTGTTTGTGAATGTTACGAATGGTGGAAAAGAGAAGACTGTTTATGTTAAAAGAGTTGTGGTCTGTATTCATCAGACAAAGCAGAGCAAATGTCGGAGAAAACTGTTATGCTAGACTTTTATTCCTTCCTTCATTTACTAAGCTCTCTACATTTTGATTGTACTTTTTTGTCATCTTATACAAAAAGTCCATCGCTAGAGTCATTATCTAAGAAGTAAATTTCGCTAATGCAATTATGCAACAGAGTGATCAGGAATTAGGTGTCGGTGGCCGATGATATATTTCTGGAAACCAGAGAGGTACAAAACAAAATCAAATACCAAAAGTACACCACTATAACTTTTATGTCTCATGATTTAGCTACTTCAGTTCCTAAAGAGTAAGAAGATTGCAAAACTAAACTCAATGTCTTCCATTGCTTCATGCTGCATCTATCTCACTGCTTCAACACTGCACGAGATGAAAGAAGATTGCGGTTTAGCAAACTCAAGACATTTGGAGATTTCAATATGGCTGAGAGTTGAGGAAACCATAGCATAGAGATCACATACATAATTTATCTATCAAAAACTCTACAATCTTTGTTCTAAATATGTTCATAACATTGAAGATTAACATCAAGGTTCCTTCAGGAAGACTCTTTTCTCATTTCAAAACAAAAGGAGCAACTAGATTTACCCTAAGCATAGTCAATACGCAACAACTACTAATCTCCATTGTATCTAAAAAGCTGAAGCATATCATGCTTGATGATTGTACAATAATACCCATAAACAAGGCCTGAGACCTTAATTCAGATCAGACCAGTGATGATGATCCAAAAGATACAATGTCAAAATGAATTGGAAAAGATCAAGCTAAAGAATGTAGCCTAACGATCCTAAAGCATTAGCTAAAAAGAGAAATTATTCAATCAAATTTAAAAAATCGTAAACTCAGATCTTACTAATCTCGATACACAATAGAAATTCAATAGCGAAATGGAAAAGGAAATAAAAGAAAAGAAAAACCTAGAAATTCAGAATCTACCATATCAAAGGAAGACAAATTGGATAGAATCGTAGAATCAAATCACCTGAACTGAAAATTCAAAGAGAATCCGAGTCTTAGAAGTCGATCTTGAGCTCTTCCTTGGAATCGGAGAAATACGAAAGAACGTAAGGAACAGCACGGATAGCAACAACCCAGGTGCCAAACAGAGCCACATGAGTCCGTAGCTGCTTCAAAGCAGCAGCTTTGTCTGGCTTTCGCATGAACATTCCTGGAAACATGGCTGAATTTTTCTCTTCCTCTTCTTCTTCTTCCTGTGTGCTTTTCTAAGATTCTAAAACCCTAACCCTCAATTGATTTGCCGTCTCCTTTCTTTTCAACTGCTATTTTTTCAGAGATGGGCCGTAACAAAATATTTTAGCCCAATTTAAATTTCCTTTTTTTTTTTTTTTGATATTAAATTAGTTGCCTAATTTTTTTTCATCAAATAATTATCAATTAGATTGACAAAATTCATTAGGCAAAATACTTGTGCAGATGTTATGGCTAAACGCATAGCTACAGATACTAATTTGTATTCTATATTTCATTCTTGTCTATCGTTCTTGCACTCAGCGGTTATGTATGACAATAGTCTATTATAATTAATAAAGTTATTTTAGACAGAAAAAAAAATTCATTAGAAAACTTCAAAACCCTAACAATATTACATAGGGTAATACAATATCCTGGAATCAAATTCCTACAAAAATGCAAGATATTTAATATACTTCTTCTAATTTTTGTTGATTTGGTTGCTTTTTTTTCCTACAATTATTTTTTTATTAATAAACCGAAACAAAGTTACAAGGTACAAAGCCGGCAGAAAATATATTCCCAAGAGATGTATCCCAAAAGAGAGATATAAGATACGAGAGTCAGACACAATTTAGAAAGGAAGAAAAAAACTAAACTCGACAATTACAAACCCAAATTTGGAAGAGCAGTGTCTCCACGAACAAATACAACGATCGTAGATGACGAACCTTCCTATAGTGAATAGGTGCACCACACAATTGATAACCAGAGCTGCTGAAATCGGAAGGAGTTAAAACCTCAATATCTTCCAGACATGGTTGGGTTGAAGAACGTCTATCACCTGACGCACAACACGTTGATGCCGCAGCAAAACTCTTGTAAAGCCAAGACCTCGATCAAATTTTAAGAATGCAGACAAGGAGCAAAACAACCTTTAATCTTGGGTCAGATTATAATAAAATGTGGAGTTTTACAAAAATCTTACATCTCGATCTTGAAAACATTATCAGTCATGTTATTTTTTCCGAAGTTTTGGTTTTCTTCTCTTATTCGAAAACTTGTTAGACTTCCTGGCTTTAAAGGCATGTATTTCTGGTTTTCTCTACAAATAGTTTTGGTGTGCACTTCTCGGTTTCTACTAATTGTGGTTTGGGAGTATTGTTTTTTTCAAATCTTTTCTAACAAATTGTTCTTTTTTTTTTTTTTGTAGTNTTTTCTAACAAATTTTTCTTTTTTTTTTTTTTGTAGTGGACAAACTCTATATATCGAACTTATTTAATGGAGATATTTAACAACCACAAAAATTCAACAAATCGTTTTTTGTAATATGTCATAAAATATTTATACTACTTTATTTATAAAACCCTTAAACAAAAATAAGGTTTTTAATAGAAAAAATACTTAATTGGAAAAAACAAAATAGTATGAACATGGTTTAACAGATGCGGCAGAAACTCGATTCCTCTTGGACGTAAAATTGCGATGGTAGTGGTCCACCTCGATAGCTATCATAAACAGGCCTTTCGGGATACCCATTGGGTTGGGTCCAAACATACGAAGGCCCATTATACATACCCATTGCGTAGCCCTGTTGAATCGTTACCGGTTGAGAACTTAGACCGGTTTGAGCAGGTGTTGGTTCTGACTTCTCTGGTTCTTTAGGTTTTTTAGCTTCTTCAGAGTTTTTAGCTTCATTAGGGTTTTTAGCTTCTTTAGGTTTTTCAATTTCTTTAGGTTTTTTAGCTTCGTTGGGCATGTCAATAATGTTCATGCGTTTTATAGCTCCACGACCTTTGGAACAGAGTTTATCCATAATTTTCTCAGGACTGCAACAAACAACTTTGATTGTAACTGTGTTGTTTTCTTCATCGTACGTTTGGTCTCTTATCTCTTCATCAAAGAAAAAAAATTCACTAACATTAATTATAAATTTTCAAACAAAATTATTAATGAAAAACCGAAAGAGAAAGAAAGAGATAACATACGAGGGAAGATGTAAAGAGCCTTTTTGATTTTCATTAGATTATTTTCTGATTTAAGAGACTCCGTTTCCAGTTTAATCCAAGTTACCTGCATTATTGTCATACAATTTCATCATAATCTATTAGTTTTATTGCTATTATTAGTAAATGTTTGAGGAGATCGGATAGTGAGATAATTAAAAGCATTCATGATTACCTTTGCCTTGTCCTTCTCGACCATGGCTTTGAGAAGAGTAAAAGACAGAGAGATTGGAGATGAAGTAGCAAAATAAAACAATTATCAATGTAATTTCTTACGTAAATATGTTATTTATATGGAGTTTAACTCGAGGTTTAATTGAAAAAAGAAGTTGAATATTGTACAATTTACTTTTCTCTTATAATGTATATTTTCCTTTACTATTATTCTTGACATATAAAATAGTCTTAATTTTCCTTTTGTTCGATTTTTTTCTTTGGGTTGAAATATTTAAATTTACTAACCTACAAAAAGAAAAATATATTTACAAACGTGTTAAGGAGAAGTATCTTTAGTCAAGTGATTGAAAGTTATTTTTACAGTTTTTTCCATTTAAATTTGGTTTTTAGAAGTCATGTATATCTCACATAATATTGTTAGAGATATGAGAAATGTTTGATTATAGATCGAATCTTGTTGATCTATTGTTAAAAAAGTTACTAAATTTTGGGAACAAATATTGTCTTGTTCTAGAAACGTATCGTTTGGCTGAAAATGGAATTGTTAAGGTTGGGAAAGGATTATTGCTGACGCCAACAATCACGTCGTGACATAAAATTTGCAAGTTCGCGTTGAATTTGATGTCTCTCATGTTAGACTCGACCAAGCAGAAAAAAAAAAAGTAAATGGATGACGCATTTGACGGAAAATAATGTGAATTTAATAAGTTATTGACTATAACTCTACTATGTGTAGCCCATTAATAGGTTTCATATTGTTAATATAATGGTTATCCTCTTTTTCATTTTTTTTTCTGAAAAAATATCTTTCTTTTCTTTTTCATTAGAAAATTGAATTTTAATATTATATGAAGAGAATGCGTGCATTTGATTGGCTGTTCATTTCTGAAGTTTTTTCTATGCCTATAATGTGTATCCCTACTAACATTGCTGTAATCATAACTTTCACAGCATATATTTTACTCGTGATAGAGCATAATTAATGTGTTGTACAAATCTCATGAAAGCCACAATTTATGTTAGACATAAATGTGAGCTACCATATACTACTAAATATCCTAATTATGATTTATGACAGTGATTGTGAGGCAGTGTGCAGTCCAAGAATATTAAAATATTGAGACGAAAACCACTAAAGTATAAACTACATAATTAAAAAAATGTATCTCAATAACCAATTGAATTTACGTGCAATTAATCAGCTTTAAAATAGTCTACGTTTGGTGTAATTACTCTTTACTCTATAGCTTCTTTATAATGTTCCAACCAACCAAATCTACTTGCATATAAACACATAGATAAACTAAAATAAAATATCACACTTATCGAAATGGTAAAATGTTCTACCGTCTTTCTCTTTAGAACTCGATTTCATATAATCGTGTAACTCTGCATAATTAATTATATATTTTTTCACTAGAATTCAACTAACTATTTAATATATGGAATTGAATGAAAAAAAATAGTATTGATTAAAAACATTTGACAACAAAATGAAGAGAAAAACATAGCCCCCTAATAAAGGCGCAATTAAAAACCGGTCAGAAAGATATCAACTGTGAGACCGAAGCACTTATTGCTCAACTACTTCCTCTAACTCGTAACCACAATCCCCAAACTTAACCACCGATTCTCACACACTTCCTTTAGTAATCTCTACACATTTCTTTATTTATTTTCCAATCTTCAAATACACCCACACTCCTTATCTTCTTCATCCTCTACATCCCAATCTTTTCTTCACCAAAGGGTAGTTTCGTCTTCTTATTACTGATGGCTCCAGCGGCGGATCATGTGGTGGTAGTGGAAGAAGGACGGCCAGCCACGGCAGAGTATCCATCGGCCGGACCGGTTTATCGATGTATATATGCTAAAGATGGTCTCCTTGATCTTCCTAGTGATCTTGACTCTCCTTGGCAATTGTTTAGGTAAATATATTCAAACTTTTTAGAATTGTTTTGTTTTCTAAAAGGATTTTGAGTACAATGCTGGCTAATTTAAAACACTTTTCTCTGTTTATTCTTATTTTAGTGAGAGTGTGAAGAAATATCCAAATGAGAAAATGTTAGGTCGACGCTTAACGACTGATTCTAAGGTATAGAAATGTGATTTAATATTGTTTCTAACTTTATTTATGTGTTTCTGTAGACCAGTAATTAATTTCATTTCAATTATTGGTCAACAATTTCATACATCTAATCTTATTATGTTTCTTACCATCTCTTATATTATTTTAATTTATATGATTATATTAACCAGATTAGCTTGTATATATAAATTTAGGTCGGTCCATACACATGGATCACATATAAGGAAGCCTATGATGCTGCAATTCGGATTGGATCAGCAATCAGAAGCCAAGGGGTTGATCCGGTACATTACTAGTATAACGTTCTCATCCAATCAATTAAGTACTTGTATATCATAATTAACAAATTTACTTTAGTAATTTTATTATCATAATTTCTACTTTTTGTGTGGAGTAGGGACAGTGCTGTGGTATTTACGGATCTAATTGTCCAGAATGGATTATTGCTATGGAGGTAAAACGAAATATATACATTTTCTATAAATTAGACCTTAAAATTTTGGATTCCATTTTTCTTTTTCTTTTCTAGAGGTTCTCAATAAGTTGTGATGATATTGCAGGCCTGTATGAGCCAAGCGATTACCTACGTACCTCTATACGACACTTTAGGTATACAATCAATATTTATTATTGGGCCCATTTATTATAAGATCTTATCTTAAAATTAGGCTTGTCTTCATAATATCCAATTATTCATGACATGAATTCCTAATCCGAGGTTAAATATGGATGCAACAGGCGTAAACGCAGTAGAATTCATCATCAATCATGCTGAGGTTTCGTTAGTATTTGTTCAAGAGAAATCAATTTCGTCCGTAAGTCTATCTATTCGATCGAAATCATTCAGATCATAAATTTCATTTTAATATTTCTTGTCCGACAAGAAACCTTTTCTGTGTGATATTTACTCTTGAAAGCGTTTAGGTCTTATCATGCCAGAAGGGATGTGCGTCGAATTTGAAGAGTAAGTAAAATGTTTTAAAAAATTCGTTGATTGTTTCCAATGAATATGAAACTTCTGAATCTAAAGATATGTCATTGGTCTCGATTTATGATTTAAGCTATTGTGAGCTTCGGGGAAGTCTCGAGTACACAAAAGGAACAAGCAAAGAACCAATGTGTTTCTCTATTTTCATGGAATGAATTCTCACTAATGGTAAGTGTTTATAAGTAAAAGAAAAAGACAACTTCTATACTTTGTAAACATTTGCACTTATAAAAACTTACTTCATAAAGATTCGATTTTAGCGCTTATTTTCATAAGACTTAGGAGCTTATTTAGAGTTTTATCATTTCATTATATCCCTTGTTGATTGAATCATAAAGTGGATTTTCTAACCTGTAGTAATAGATTACTAGCTCGAGATTATTCTTATCTAGACATTTTACCACCTGAAAACTTTATCAGGGAAACTCGGATGAGACAAAGTTACCACAAAAGAATAAGACTGACATCTGCACAATAATGTACACAAGTGGAACAACTGGAGAACCTAAAGGTGTAATCTTAAGCAATGCAGCAATTGCAGTCGAAGCTTTGTCCATTGATAAAATGCTTGAAGTCACAGATCGAGCGGTAATGGTTTTGTTACATTTTAGATTAAAATGATCTCATATTTCGATGTGGGATATTAATCACATTCTAACAGTTTTGTGGTTTGTTTTTTGGTAATCATGTAGTGTGACACACGCGATGTGTTTTTCTCATACTTACCATTAGCACATTGTTATGATCAAGTCATGGAGATTTACTTTTTCTCCAGAGGTTCTTCTGTTGGTTATTGGCGTGGTGTAAGTTTATTTATCAATAAGCCTTTTTATTATCCTCTTTCTTACAAAACGGTCCATTAATCTATTTCTTTGTTGTTGTTTAAATTGAGACAGGACATTCGAGTTATGATGGATGATGTTCAAGCACTTCAACCGACTGTGTTTTGCGGTGTTCCTAGAGTTTATGACAAACTTTATGCTGGTAATATGTTTGATCAACTCGAAAATTTCGAGTTTATTCTCGTTGATCTCTTGAGTTTTCTGATGTTTTGTGATTTATTATGTGGGATTAGGTGTAATGCAAAAGATATCAGCTGGTGGCTTGATACGCAAGAAACTCTTTGATTTTGCTTTTAACTAGTGAGTTTTTTCTGTTTTTCTAGATTGAAAAATACTAGATTTCAGAATATCTGAGTGACTAAGTCTTAGTATTTTGTGAATGCAGTAAATTGGGGAATATGAGAAATGGATTGTCCCAAGATGAAGCTTCTCCTCGTCTAGACAGACTTATATTCGATAAGGTAAGTACTGCGATATGTTATTTATTGCAGATCATATAAATTTATTTATATATATAGTATTGAAATATGAATTGAGCAACTGAAATTGTGACAGATAAAAGAAGTATTAGGAGGAAGAGCTCATATGTTGTTATCAGGAGCAGCACCTTTACCTCTTCATGTAGAGGAGTTCTTGAGAATCATTCCTGCTTCTAATCTTTCTCAAGGTTATGGTAAGTCTACCTAAACCGAATCATCATTCATAAACCGATCTTTCGGTTCAGATCAAACCGACTCTAATGAAATGTAACAGGATTAACTGAGAGTTGTGGAGGAAGCTTCACAACCTTAGCAGGAGTATATTCAATGGTAGGAACAGTAGGTGTACCAATGCCAACGATAGAAGCAAGACTAGTTTCAGTACCGGAAATGGGATATGATGCTTTTTCCGGCGACTTGAAAAGAGGAGAAATTTGTCTAAGAGGAAATTCAATGTTCTCTGGTTACCACAAAAGACAAGATCTAACTGATCAAGTCCTAATTGATGGATGGTTCCACACAGGTAATATTGTTCATGAAGCTTGGTTTTGTATGTTGCATAGATTAAATTTTTGACGTATGTTCTTAACAAATAAACGTTGAAATGTGTGTAGGAGATATTGGTGAATGGCAAGAAGATGGAGCAATGAAGATCATAGATAGAAAGAAGAACATTTTCAAGTTGTCTCAAGGTGAATATGTTGCTGTCGAAAATCTCGAAAACACTTACTCAAGATGCCCTCTCATTGCTCAGGTATATACTATACTACACTAAATGCATTTTTTTCGAACTTTGCTCATCATAAAAGATTATCAAACCAGTTCCGAAATACATTGTTTACAAGAGACAAATTCCTAGAAAACCTTCTAACTATAAGAAATGCATTTAAAATAGTCTTTTGTCAGAATTGTTTTCCGTCGGAAATTTTTAACAAGCTACTGAATTCGTATTTGTATTTCCCAACAGAAAATAATCTGCCGGGAATCCATTTCCGACAGATTCGAATGGTATTATTGTCTTCAATTCTATGATCATTGTAATTGTTATCTGATAATGGTATTTACTAATCATTTTGACAGATATGGGTCTATGGAAACAGCTTTGAGTCATTTTTGGTAGGAGTGGTTGTACCAGATAGAAAAGCTATTGAAGATTGGGCTAAACTCAATAACCAACCATCTCCCAATAATTTTGAGTCTCTATGTCAAAATCTCAAAGCGCAAAAGTACTTCTTGGATGAGCTTAACTCCACTGCAAAGCAATACCAAGTAAGTACTTTTTGTTTCTACAACATTAAACTTTGAAATGAATCTATTAATGTGGAGAACTAATATCATAATTTTGGTATTTTGTAGCTAAAAGGATTTGAAATGTTGAAAGCAATTCATTTGGAACCAAACCCTTTTGACATTGACCGAAATCTTATAACCCCAACTTTTAAGTTGAAAAGGCCACAGCTCCTTCAACATTACAAGGTGACTTTCCTCGAATCACTTTTTATTTTATTTTCCGTCATCACTTTTTTTTTTTTTTTTAAGTNTTTTTTTTTCCGTCATCCCTTTTTTTTTTTTTTTTAAGTCCGACTGTTGTTTTTTTTAACTAATCTAATATTAAATTCATTTTGTAATTTCAGGACATAATTGACCAACTTTATTCAGAAGCAAAGGTGTCAAAGGCATAAATATCGATCAGCTATTTCATATTTCTGATGTTATTTTGGTTGTATGATTTGTTAAAGTTGTATGTGGATCCTTATTATAGGATTCGTGTTAAACTCGACACATGATTTGTAAACTATATATATATATTTATAAGGGGAAGTTACTAAAGTATCAAAGTTTTGTTTGGTTACATTTTGATATATCTTTAAACCCTCCACAAAGTTAATAATTTATACCATGACATACTATTATATAATGATAAAAAGACCCAAAAATATCTAAAATTAAACTTTCCATCGAATAGAACATTTCTTTAATACTTTTTTGTTTGTCACAAAATTTATTTCATCAGATCTTCAAAGTGATAGAGTTCTTAGAACTGTTAAAAGTTATTTTTTCTTCTATAGTTATCCTTTTAGATTTTAAGTCTAAATTTTTTTGGGTGGACGGATATAACCCCATAAAAGCAACCAATTAAGTCTGTAACTAAATGAAAGTTCTAAAATGTGTTACAATCACACAATAAAATTTGATTCGGGGGTGTCTCTCCATCGCCGTTAAATAATTAAAGGATTATGTTTAATTTCTTAGTATGTTAGCATTGACGGATTGAAACCATATGAAAAGTAAAGAAATCATCATTTATTGTTTTGATGTATTAAATTTCTTCAATTCCCTCTTCCAAAAAAAAATAGAAATGGACATTTAAGCCATGAACTTAGTAATGTTATATATGTTTTGATAAGTTTATATGCGTGAATTTACCTTAGTAGGTTTGAAAGATTGCTTGTTTTCAATCTTAAATACAAATCCTAGTTGGTACAATGGTACCTTTGGTACCTTCATGTGCAAGAAACAGGTCGGAATTAGGGTCCATATATCAGATTTACACATGATACTTGTAGGACAAGCAACACATAAATCTCGATAATTGCCCTTTTAGAAGGGAGTATGGAAATCCTTTGGGCCTTTTCGCATTTGTCTTTCAACTAATTATCTTCGATATCGCAAGGCAACTGGCTTAACCCGTTTTCTTCACTCCTCTCCTCTCCTCCATCGAAACAAAAGGGAGAATCGAGACGTTTACGGTCTTGTTCTTATCTCTCTCGTTTCCTTTCAGATTCAATTACAAGCGAGGTCGGTGATTTAACCCTATCTCTGCATCAATCGAGTAAGTGCCTATTCATTTCTTCTGATTTCTTCCTTCATCGCTTCTTCTAGTTTATGTGTTTGAGATTGCCCATTCATCGCTTTTCTGTAGATTGCCTTGTGATGTTTGAGATTGTCCGTACCATCTGAGATTGTTATTTAGATTCCTTCGTCGGGAGTTCTATTTTCGCTGTAATTATTTTCAGTTTCTTTAGGATGTTTTCGTCGAGTCTTAGGCGTTGAGATGATGAACCAAGATTACCATCAAACTTTGAGAGATTCACAGCTCTTTGATGTATACCTCTTTTTATAGTATGAACCTTGTTTTGTTCTTGATCTGTTTTGCTTTGTGGCAGTTTTGAAATTGTTTCAGGAAACAAATTAGAGTCTCTGGTACACTTTTAGATGGTGTATTAGTGCTGTACGTTGCCAAAATTGATTGAATGTGTGGCTGATAGATATTCTGGCACTTAGTCTAGTTTTCATATCTCTATGTGCATTCAAAAGGCCTTACATCATAATTATGCTTACTTGATCTTGCTTCTGTGTTTGTTTACTGATGTTATTTAAAAAAGGCAACAATTTAGAGTCTCTGATACCCTTATTATTTGATGATTTTGTGATAGGTTTTAAGTCTTGAATGATGATGATTCACCAGAAGCCAGAGTCAGAAAAGCAGGCTTACGCTAGTACATGGGTCATCTGGGACATCAAATCATGTCCTGTTCCTGATGATTGTGATGCTAGTTGGGTGGGTCCGTATATTAATCGATCCTTGAAGAATTTAGGCTACAAAGGTCCTGTCACCATCACTATCATTGGCACTCTAACAGAAGTTCCTGATAAGCTCCTGCTATCGATCTCTTCCAGTGGAATCGTTCTTTGGCACACTTGTTCCCGTTAATATCTTCTCACTGATCCTTAGTTATGCCTTTTTTAATAGTAATTGATGCATAGAGTCTCAAGTCTTTAGTTTTCTGAAACAGGATCAGTAGGTGTTACGTCGGCTATGATCTTTTCGGACAAGGAATTTCCACCAACAACTAATATACTGCTCATAGCTGCGAGAAGCTTTGTCAGTGCT